>JAZGTJ010005257.1:0-28075 GCA_036877575.1 Botia almorhae | reverse complement strand
AGTCTTGTTGATGAAGAATGTAGCGAAGTCATCAGCAGAGAGTGATGAGGATGGAGGTGGAGGAGGAGGACAGAGGAGGGAAGAAAAGGTTTTAAATAGCATGTGGGAGTTAGGAGCATTGTTAATTCTGTGATGGAAGTATGTATTTTTAGCAGTAGTGACAGCAGCAGAGAAGGAAGCCAGAAGAGATTGATAAGACATAAGGTGTGCAGTGTCATTTGTCTTGCGCCACAACCTCTCTGCACCCCTGAGCTTAGAGTGATGCTCCCGGAGAACATCAGACAGCCAGGGAGCAGAGGGGGTGGCGTGGGCTGGCCTAGACGATAGTGGACATACTCTGTCTAGACAAGATGTTAGAGTAGAGCAGAGTGTGTTTGTAGCATTGTCAGAATCAAGTGAGAGGAGTTTGTTAGGAGGAGGAAGTGCGGATGAAACCATAGTGGAAAGTCTAGTGGGTGAGAGCGAGCAAAGGTTTTTGCGGAAGGAGACCTGAGGTGGGGTGTGGGTGGGTTCGGGAATGATTTGGATTTTGAGAGTGAGGAGGAAATGATCCGAAGTGTGCAGTGGAGTGACCAGTGTGTCAGTCGTGGAGCAGTGTCTAGTGTAAATGAGATCGAGTTGGTTACCGGATTTATGCGTAGCTGAGGTTGGCACTCTGTTGCGGTCAAAGGAGGCAAGAAGGGTGTGAAAGTTAGAAGCCTGAGGCTTTTCAATGTGGATGTTGAAGTCACCAAGCAGCAGTAGAGAAGTATCCTTGTCCGGGAAGGATGACAGGAGAACATCCAGCTCATCCAGGAAGTAAGCTAGTGGACCTGGGGGGCGGTAGATGACAACAACATGACAGTGAAAGGGATGGGTAATAGTGGTTGCATGGAATTCAAAGGAGGTGATTGTAGTAATAGATGGTTTTAGAGAGAATTTCCAGTACTTTGAAATCAGTAGCCCAGTCCCCCCACCCCTCCCCGTCTGACGGGAAGTGTGGGAGAAAGTGAATTTGGTGGAGAGGGTATGTGTAGCAGTGCATGTTGCATGTGTAGCAGTGTCCTCAGGTCTTATCCAGGTCTCTTTTAGAGAGATTAAGGGTAGAATGAGTAGCTATGGATGTGATGAAGTCTGCTTTGTTAACAGCAGACTGACAATTTCAGAGGCCCCCGAGAGAGTTAGTGGTGTATCAGAAGACATATGTATATAATAACAGGGATAAGTAGACACATAATATAAGTGCAAGAGGTAAGCAGTACAAAAGGGCATAAAGAAAGTTGAAAACAATCATGAAAAACAGTACTCAAGTGCTTAAGCGCTTTGTCTGTGTCTTTGCTCAGTGGAGTTGCGCAGGTAGAGTCGCTGGTCTTAACACTCGTCGGTCTTTACACGAGGAGGGATGCCGCGACCGCTGCCGCGGTGAACTGAATGTTTAAATACGTCCCTGAGGCTCACGCTGATTGAGTTCAGCAGGCCACGCCTCTACATTAACCGCAACAAAAGCTACCGAAACTCACGCGGGGGAGCGCAGGATCAAACGCGACTATCACGCGAGCAATTATTGAAAACAAGGTAACAAAAACCATACAAATACACTTCCTGCCACTGTGCTATAAATAACTAAAGCCAAGTCTAAATGTACTTACACGCTGTATTATTGAAAACAAGGTAAAACACACATACAAATACACTTCCTACCACTGCGCTATAAATAACTAAAGCCAAGTCTAAATGTACTTTGCTGGTCTTGTTGCTGAAGTGCTTCTCCTGCACTTCTGGCAAGCCTTAGAGAAGCGGTCCACTATGGTGAGGATGGTTGTATTCCCTTGGGAGTCTGGTGAGTCTGTAATGAAGTCTATAGCGATGTGGGACCAGGGTCGGTGCAGTGTGGGTAAGGATTGTAAGAGTGCGATTCCTGGGGCACTCGACTGGGCGAGATTCATTAGCTTGTTGGATCTCAGTGTGGAGATCCCACTGCACAGGGGCTACTAGGACTTTCTCGGGAATGATTGGCTCAGGGAAGTCTAATTTGGGGGCAGGATCTGCCTGTCTGGAGAAGGCATCAGTCAACAGCTCACGGTTGACCAACAGCTCAGATGGCCAACAGCTCACGGTTGGAGCTTTCGCAAAAAGAAGGCACAAGGAAATATGATTAGATGCGTCTACTTCTACTATAAAGGGAAGGTATGGATCAGGATGGCGTAGTATGGGGGCAGTGGTAAAATGGGTCTTTAGTTCATTGAAAGCCTTGGTTGCTATGTAATTCCATAATATACTATCTGTATGTTGTTTGGTGAGGGATGTTATCGCTGCTATGGAGCTAAAACCTCGAATGAACCAACGATTCATAGCCACTCCCTCTTGACTGATAATATAACCTAGGTAAGAGTTGCTAGTAGTGTGGAATTCACACTTCTCCGATAACCCTGATAACGATAACCCACTTCTCAAGCATATCACAAAATATGTCATTCATAAAGGTTTGAAAGATGGATGGACTATTGGTTAAACCGAAGGGCATAACCAAATCTTCGTAGTGACTGGACGAGGTGGAAAAGGCCATCTTCCACTCATCACTCTCATGAATATGAACCAGATTATAGGCACTTCTGAGGTCTTATTTAGAGAAATACTTTGCTTTACGCAGTTATTCTAGAGCGACGGGTATGAGCGAAAGTGGCTAGGGAAACTTGACAGTAATATCATTGAGGCTGCAATAATCTATGCAAGGCCTCAATTCCTTATCCTTTATCTTGACAAAGAAAAACCCAGCCGAAGGGGGCGAATTAGATGGGCGAATGAAGCCTTTGGCAAGTTCCTCCTCAATGTATTGCTGCATGGTGGCGGACTCGGGCTGAGACAAAGGGAAAATACAGCCCTTAGGCGGCGCTGCACTGGGTACTAGATCTATGGCACAATCTACGGAACGGTGTGGCGGTAGTTGAGTAGCTTTACGCTTACTGAAAATGATGGCTAAGTCTAAATACTTGGGGGGAACATTACTAGGGGGCTCGTTGGTCTTTTCAATTAGGCTTGGAGGGAGACGAGTGGGAACCACTTTTGACAAACATTTATCATGACAATTCACACTCCAGCGAAGGATTTGTCCTTCGTTCCAGGATATGAATAATACGTGTATGCGTAACCAAGGCAGACCCAGAACTAAAGTATGTGTAGGGGAGAAAATGGCATATAACTGGATCTTTTTAGAGTGGAGAGCACCTATCTGAAGCTGTAATATCTCCATTTGCTGATCCACCCTTCGTACTTCAAAGGGTCGGCCATCTAGCACCTCCACCTTTAAAGAAAAGGAACAGGTAGTTAGAGGGATATGCTTGTTTAAAGCAAACTCAGTTGAGATAAAAGAGAGTAGACAAAAACGTAATCGATATAACAGGCGTGGGTTGAGGCAGGCAGCAAACAATCATCAACGTAAAACAGGCACAGTTCAGGGCAGGTGGCAAACAATCAAAAACGTAATCCAAAACCAGAGTCAAGAGGGCAGGCAGCGAACAATCATAAACCATAGACAATCCAAAAACGTAACCAGGCAAACAACAGATAAAGAACACTCTGAAATGCATGCAAAAGGCAATACAAGACATCGCAATGAGTCCTTAGAGATTCAGCATTTAAACAGTCCCGCTGATGAGTAACAGGTGACAAACAGTAAGTAATCATCGAAGGTATGTGGGATCATGGGAATTGTAGTCCGAATTGGTTCAGTATTCTGGCGAGGGTTCCCTCTGGTGATGCGGAGGAGGAGGAGCGAGAGCCTCCTCCGTAAAAGATACATTTGTGAATTGATAAATCACATCCATGTAAAGACACAGATCACGGCACTAAATTTAAACATAGTGACACAGATATAACTTAAAATATTATTGGTTTTTATGTGTCTCATGCAAACGAAAAGTAGTCACAAAAACACATGAGAGCCAGTAAGATTCAAAGTTATCAAAAACAATTGATTTAGCTCTCTTGTTTGTCTCCTGGATACATGGTGCATTATTCTCTTAATAAGATCAAAATATTACTCATTTTCTTTCACACACATATTGCTTTGCTTCAAAAGACATTTGTTAACCCACTGGAGTCGTACAAATTTCTTTAATGATACAAATGTTTTGAAGCTTCAAAAACACAAGGATGATACAGTGTTTACTGTTTTAAAGTCCTTCCTAATCCAGCCCCTACCACCCCTAACTTTGTGAGAAATACGCTTTGATTTCTGCAGTTACATTATCTGATTGAGCGAAATTTCTGTATGGCTGTACACAGTGTTTACCACAAGCTCTGACCTGAGAAACCTTGATAATACTTCTGCATTTACAGTATCTAGTCATGTATTCATGGCAACTGTTTAGAATCTGGACTAGCATTGCAAATATTGGAAATAAATCACTATTTTGAGTCAGTTCTTTAAAATGAATTGTACAAAGTGGTTAGCAAACCGGTCTGAATTGGATTGTGATTCAGTTTGAGTAATATGTAATATGAGTCGCTTGTTCAGTGGTATATAAGTGGTTTCTTACTCATACAATGGTAATAAGTGCTGGGTAAAATAGATGCATATCTGTAATCAATTGGAATATATATATATATATATACTACTTTAATATATGTGAACAGGTATTTAGTTATAGGTTTAAAATAGAATGTCATACTCTATTACTTTTCTTATATGCCTCCTGTATTACCTGCACAGAGCCTCCTTCAGAAAGCTTCATCTCTCTCTCTCTTTCTCTCTCTTGCTTCTCTGGCCAACAATCTCCTGATAAAAGTGCAGCATCGAGGGACAAATTGCCCCAACAGCTCAATGATCCTGTCAGTGCAGTGTGTCGGCTCTCACCCCTGTGACAGAGGCTATTACTCACAAATAGGTCTCTCAATAAAGCCGGCCAGGCCCATGAATGGCTCATTCAACCTTTTCCGCTAAACAGGAGGAGATAAAAGGGTGGAAAAAATCCACACAAACAATATAAATATAAATAACAAGCTTGACAATTGGCACTCAAAGCATCTCTTTACTGTGGGAATTGAATGAGCCTGTTACTTCTCAGACAATAGGCTAAAGGAAAGAATACAAGCGCAGAATGTCAACAGCGTCCAATTTCATGCTTTAAAAAATTGCACCCCTGTGATTTCTCTCTGAGACTGCAGTTCATTAAGTTAGACTTTTGGGGGAGAGGACATATGATGGAAGAGACTGTTTAAAAGTTACTTTGTGAGCAGCTTTGGAGGAATGAGTCACATTTCATTAGTAATCACATTTTAATTCTTGACTGACCACCTGTTGTTTTACAGCTGGGGGTGCTGAGTATGAATGGCAAATAAAACATTCAACCTGCTCTTATAGTGTTGCTTTCACGCAGCTTGTAATTCTGTTGTGAGTGTAAAGCTGTTTACAAAGAATCTCTGAAAACCCAGTTCCTTAGCAAAGAAAATCTGGAGCTCAAAGCCCACCTTTTTGTAGCAGCAAATGTATGATTCATGTTTGCGCATAAAATTATACATAATTTGTCATTGACTAATGTGGTTTATATTGAGGCCTGAACAGCATCTAAATCTCTTGTTTCCGTCGTGAATGGAGGTTGAATCTTTCTGTCAGGTGTTGCGTCTGAGCTCACAGCTGCCTCCATGACCTGCCTAACCTACTGATGCCTTTACCGTATTCTTTCTGCCAAAGTCTTTCTCTCTTTCTCTTCCTCTTTCTCTCCCTCCCCCCATGATTATAAATAATTATATGGCATTATTTTTGCTAGAAATAAAGGCTTCTATCATGTCCTTTATCTCTGATTTCCGCTTGTGCCTTCTTATGAAAGAAAATGACATCCTTGGATAAGTAGTCGTGCTTGCAGTTTTGCCCTAAAACTACAGTTGAACTTTGTGAAGGTTGTATTAATACCGTCTGATTGACCAAGGCGAGAGCCATTAGATCGCCCTGGGGCCTGTGCTCTAACACAAACCCACGTAAAAACTGCGTCATCGGTGGCTTGTGGTCTGCTTATTTTCTCATGTAGGGTGTCTGAATTAAGTTGATCTGTTACCTCTATCTGTGACATACATAATGTGGATGAAGCTATTTAGGTAACAATTAAGCCACAGTTTGACCAGAGAGGTGCTTGGCTCAGACACTCAGCTCATTAAGGCTTGCTTTTGATTAGAGGCTGGATTGGGAATAGATGGGGCTAATTATGACTCACCCATCATTAACATTAACATTTTAGACTTGTTTCAAAGAGAAGACACATAAACCTCAACTCATCACCCCCTTCTGCCATCGAAGCGCACCAACTGGTGAATACGATCACATTTACACTCTGTTCCCTATGCATGCAGCCCCCAGACAGTGACCTCCCAGCTAGCCATTGATTATCAATAATGAATGTGAAATGGGGGAGAGGAGCGAGAAGGCCTGAAGCAGGATTAGACACAGTTTTACTTTCGATGCTCCTTGCTGAATCGTCCTTCAGGGCAGCTTTGTGAATGGATTGCTTTCGTGAACACCTTCCATTCTTTTTTCTTATTCCCACGTACAGCTGCTCCTGTTTCTTTCTTTTGATTGAGACATTGTGTCCTTCGTTAGTGCAAGAGAATTGTGAGGAGGGATAATTAGCATTGTTGTTGCCTTATCTGGGAAATCCTCTTCTAAATAGAGAAGCTATTAGCATGGCAGAGATAAAGCTTGAAACTTAAAAATACAGATCTTCTTAACATGGTTATACTGTTACCACACATTAGAATAAATTAGTAAAAAGCCTTTACACATGCTGTTTTGCCGGTAAGTTACTGGCATTAAATTACCGTCTCTCTACCGTTAAGAGACAGTAATTTAACACATTTGTGTTTTACTTGTATAGGCATTCTAGTAATTTGCTGGCAAATTGGCAGAATTTCTGTGTGAAAGCAGCTTTAGTTCCATATTTAATGTAATATTAAAAAGAATAGTTCATAAAAAATGAAAATTCTACTAAAATTTGCACTCTCTTATGACTTTTTTGCAGTTGTGGAACAGAAAAGGACACATTTGTTAACAATGTTAACAATGATCTTACCTGAAAATATAAGGGCTTATTTCTGTTTCCAATATTCTGTAATGTGCATAAAAAATGTATGTTTTTAAGATATATCACATAAAAAGTTGGATTCTTCCTGGCCGTAACATTTCAAACGGGTTAAGGATTTCCGAATTCCGAAGAATTTAACTTGACATTCCAAAACCAAAAATGTCTTTTAGCATCTGACTGTGAATAAAACAATAATAAGTTGACTACCACCAAACCTTTTAGGTATGGCATGTTTTAATATTGTAATTTATGTTAGAAATTTCCACTGTAATTTCATACATCTGCAACACATTCTTCCAATTGCTGTTTGAATCATCTGGGTGGCGTTCGGCCAACAAGACAACTGGCAATGCTCAGCGTGAAGAAGATTTCTTCCACGGTATGGAAAGAATCCAACCTGCTATACAAGACACCCTTGTTCAGTGTTTTTCTTAACGCATTTCAAATCATTCACTGGTGACTTTCTGAAGTGTTACTGTACATGCTTTACTGTTGAAGTGATTGACAATCACTCCTGAGTAAAGACAGAGCACAGCTGAACATCTGACCAACTGTGGAAGCTCATAAACATAAAAATTCTCTTTCTGAAGACCACACAAATGTTTTTGGTCAGAATGTAACTACTGTCAAGAATCTAAAAAAAAAGTAATCCAAAATGAAAACATCTGAAGTTTGTGTTTGTTTTGAAAGAAAACCCTAAAATCTACAAACACCTGTCATTTCATTGAATTGAATACCTTGAATACCTTGACTCAGAATTACCTTGTTCAAGTACCTTTTCTGCAAAAGCAGTGTATGCTGAAGTATGTGAGTATGTACTTAAGTACAGAGTATGTGTTCTATATTGTGTGCATTATATATTTATTTCTTATAGAGAATTGTAGTTCACAGGTAAGTTTAAAAACAATTCTGATGTTCTCTCATTATCGTGTAAGATGTTCCCACTAATCTTATATTGTTGTAAAACCATGTGAAACTGTGTAAAACACCCTTTATTTATGTTCCATCTATTTGAGGATATTAAACCTGCTTGATGGACTGTGTCTAAGATGTCTCCATCTCCTTGTTTTATCAGAACCGCTGGTGCAAATTAGGCTGTTTATGAGAGCTATTCCCAGGCCCAGCAGACAAATTTGCTGCACTAAATCGGTAACCTACGGGGTATTTCCTGTGTAGTCTGTGTTAAATTGCATATGATTAGCAGGGAGAGTTATCCTCCACCACTATTAAAGTCAGATGGTTAGTCTAAGACAGGATGGAGAGTGTGATGATGTAGTGATACATGCATGGAGTGATGTATCAGTTAAATAGTAAAAAAAATAAAATGGACATACAAGTTCATTGCCTTTATTATGTTCTTTGAAAAGCATTATGCATCAAAATGAAGAAATTTAATGATCAGTGTGCTTCAGTTATGATGGTAAAACTTTGACGAAAATTAAGTGCTGTATATTAAATAAGTGAATGTATATATATAACTATATTTGATTTTAAATAGTGAAAGCACATGTTGTGAGCAGCATAAACAAAAGTCATTAGAAAACAAAAGAGCACGTTTCTTCTCTCTCTCTCTCTCTCTCTCTCTCTCTTTCTCTCTCTCTATTGCTCTCAGAGCGTGAGGCTACTTGTCTTTATGTACTGAATCTTTCACATTTGCTTTTGCTTGGCCAACATTCATACTATACTTTAACTTCTTATATTATCAGGAAGATGGGGCTAGTTGTCACACATTTTACTCTAGTGAAAAACCTAAAAAAAAACTTTAAATATCAAGTCATTTATGGGCAATAAGAATATATGATAATATCGTGATATACTGTCAGGTTTTATATGTAGCCCTGTTTCAGAATAGTGTTTTATATTTGTCATGCTACACATCCGGTTATTGTGAATGAATAAGATTAATGCTATTTTGTTAAATGAATAAGATTAATTTTATTTTGTTGAATGAATAAGATTAATGTTATTGGCTTCTCCGAAAGCTTTTCTTTTTGCTGTATATAGTAGCCTGACATAGCAAAGTTCAGTTATGGAATACTTTGTAAAAATAAAACACTTGATTGCAGCTGTTGGGTCATGTGTGTAGTGACATCAAACCTGCTCTTGAAGACCTTTGAAAAAAAGAAACAAGCTTGTCAGATACAACTGCGAGCCCAAGCCTAGAAAAAAATAAAGAAGGAATTCTCAGTAGCAGTGAGACCAATCTTAACAAAATCCTACAAGAATGTTTTGAAGGTGTCTGAACAGGTAGTCTTTGTGGCTCATTTATTTTGGTAAATAGTGTCAAAATTCATAAGCCATGAAAATACCTTACACAAGCACATGGTTCTTTGCTGAAACATTGCAAGTGCACAGGCCAGCAGCTGTACATACTTATTGTGCATTCTTGCATTACTGTGGCAATTCACAGGTGAAAGAGTTGCTTTCAAATGTCTGTGCTATTAAACCAGAAGTACTGTGATTTAGATAGCTAACTATAAACATGCTCAATGATCTAACTTGTAACTATGGTACTAAAAGTTGCTTTGTCATGACAGTAAAACTGTTCGTAGGGGACAGTGAATGCAAATGTCTACTGTAGTGTCTCTTGTGGCAACACAAAATGCAGCGTGTACTTGCTAAACGCAACAACAAGTGATATCGAACTTGCATAGCTTAAAGCGTCTGCATTTTCATACTGTTTTGAGTCTTTGATTTGGAATTGTAACATGACAGAGAGGCCAGATTTCAGAAGCTGCGTAGGAACATATAGTTTCAGTTGTTGTTTATTTGGGTTCAGCGAGATGAGATGATGACCGTCTTTCTCTTTCTCTCTCTCTGACCCTCTCTTTATCTCCCTCACTCTAGTGCTTTTGCAAGGAGAGCTGATCGTGCAACATTGCGTCCTAATGTTTCACCCAATTAATAATTCAGGAGAACCCCAATGGCCGTATGTCACTGGCTCTGTCATGCTGACAGACCTGGTATTCGTCACCTTTTCAGTCTGTCTCTTGAAGACTCAGGGCACTGTTTGGCTTATTCCCCTCTCTTCTTTTGCTCCTTTCAGCACTGTGGGGAGGCTGTGGTCAGTGGCCCAACTGATTACTTATGGAGGGCCTCAGTTGTTTTACCAGATATGTTTATATATTAAATAATGTTAAAAATCATGTTCTTGATAAGATATATATTCCGTAAGACAGCGAATAGCAAGCAATATTATTCATAGCGATCTAAAATATAATCACACACACCCTCCTGAGCAAACTTAGGTAATGTACACATGCAAACAATGTAAATGACTATTAACGTTTCACTTGACATAAGTGTTAGGGAATACACATTGCACATATGAGGGGAAAGGTTAAACATTTATTTATTTACAAACTTACAATTTTTGTTTTTGTATTTTCATTTAAAGGTTCTGGTAAGCCAAATTATATCATTCCAATTTAACCAATAACTTCTTTAGGAGTGTATAAAAAAGGAGTGTAGTGATGGGGAGAGGAGCGTGGTGCTTCTTTCTTAAAAAATGTCAATTCAACTCAATAGTTTGAGTCAGTTTCTGTTTTTTTCTTTACATAATACATTGTTTCAAAAAATGCATCTAAAAATATTTCCCACACTTCTGCAGTATTCAGGTGAATGCAGCTTAGATTATAAAGACCCACCTCTGGAAATAGCACACACAGTTAACATGAAGACGAAACAAACAGAAAGAACGCACTCATTCATCTTTTGGTGGGAGGATTAAAAGATGGCAGAGCACAGCTTTGTTGCGTTCTTTCATTGGCAGGAAGAGGATCTGACACATTTTCCCCCTGCAGGAGTGAAAAACTGGAAAGTCAAAAAAAGAACAAGAACGAGAGTGTGTCTGCACCAAGCAAAGTTGAAAATGAACCTACGCAATACACACTCTATTTCTGAAGAATCTATTTTCACCCAGGTGGGTATAAATTTGGTGATGACTCGGATCCAGGAATAGTTTACCGGTGTGTATTTCAAGCGGAGGAGAGAGAGTAGGGACTCACTGGGATCAGACTGTTTGCTTTTCATTTTAAATGAGCGTGTTTGGAGGAATGCATGAATCATACACCTCCACTCCTGTCTGCTGACCCGATGTAAATAAAATCTAGTTCAAACTCACTCATATATTTTTGACCATAGACTAATCTTGGATTTCAATTTATGTAGCCCCTTCAAGCTGTCAGATATGTCTCCATGGGCACATGAATTGTCTTTAATGCACAAACATTGGCACATACTTGTGTGTATCTGTCCTTTGTGTAATTTATTCAGGCTATTGTGTATAGGTTTTTGTAGGTCAGGGGTAATTTCATAATATAGTAAAACACACATCTTGGCTTTCCACCCATGTAATAAATCTTGATTATTATGTGTCATTTTACAGACCATACTTTTAATTTTCTTTTATGGAAAGTATGTGATCACTCTATTCATATCTCTGTGTGGCTGCATTAGACAATAGAGCTGACAGAATGCAGCAGATAGCTCTCAACTCCTCTGCCTTTATTTCAGCTGCTGCTGACTTTGTGAATGGACAAGGTGCTCCTCCCATTTCTCAGGTGCTGCGCGCCTATTGGCCGAGATGTCTCCGCAAGCGAACTGCAACATCACAACACTTCCTCTCTCTCCCTTTCTCCCTCTTTCCATTTTGTTTTCAACTCATACCTCATATTTTTCTTCTATTTTACATTCTCTTACATTCTATCCATTTTGTTCTGTTTTTCACAGTATGGTTGTATTTTCCAATTGTAATTCTCATCATAGGTTTTCTCTCTTTTATTCTTTCACCGAATCTGTTCCTTTCTGTTTCACTCTGTTTTTCTCTCTCTAATCGTGTCACAGGGTAGAAGAAATAAGGAAGGAGAGAAAGGCAAGAGCCAGCCTGGAGAAAGAGGTCTGCGTCGCATACAACATTCAAATGAATTGCTGACATCAGCACATCAATAATTAAAGGGTTTTATTCATAGCCTGGAAGGGGTAAGAAATCAATTGACAAATCACATATTCACTTTGAGTTACTTCAAACATCATGACAATTAGAATGCAGGAAACGGAGTGTGCGTGTGGCTGTACGACAGTGTCTATAATCACAGAAATAGAATAAATTAGAGAAAGTGTGTGTGTCTATGTCCCAAAGATTGTTACATGTAACTCCATTTTCTATATATAGTCACACAGCCGTTTGGTGCACATATGGGAACTGGACTGCAACCTTTGATTTAAAGCAATGGCAAGAGAAGAAATAGCAGATATAGCATGCATAGAAAGTGAGTCATACACCTTTTTATAACTTCAGTATTTAGCAAAGATGAACTACATTCTTCTCCTGCACTTCATCATTTACACTGATGAATCTCTCATCACATTTGTGCCGCCACTGTCCAGATCTCTCATTAGGGATTAAGGGTTGAAGTGAGAGATGTGATGTACAGAATATATTAGACGGAACCTGTTTCTATGAAAGGCTGTGTGTCTATCAACTGATGTGTGTTGTTCATTGTCCACTGATTCCTAGAAATATTTCTAGCTGTTGAAAGCTCAGCTCCCAGGAACCCTTTTAGTTCTCTGAGAAATGTAGTTCTAGTTCCAGCAAGAACTCTTGCAACTGTTGCACAGTTTCTCGACTTACATTGCATTATACTATACATTGTTTCTGAGTTGGAATCGAACCCATGACCTTGGTGTTGTTAACGTCATGCTTTAACCACAGAGCTACAGGAAAGTATATATAGAGGATAGAGTCATTTACTCTCTCCTGAAGACCAAGGGATCACAGGAAAAACTATTTATGCACAGAAACAAGCATTACTGTTGCTGCCACAAAAGCTTAAGAAAGCTGTTGAGAAAATAGCTAAATGCGTCAACTGAATTCAGAGTAAAGGCAAAATCAACAACTTAATGTATAACAATTTACCAAATTACAATTGATTTTGATATTTACTTTTGACTTCTAAATTTGCATTAAAATTCGCCATGTAACTAGTCCTACAAACATACATGATACCTCAAATCATGTGTTTTATAAATGAGAGGTGTGTAATTCTTTCACTGTGACATCACCTCAGACACTCTACAATGACTGCTCAATCAGTTTTAAATCAATGAATGAACCAACTTTTAGACAGCTCACAGTACGTGCATATGTATAGAAATAATAATAAACAGCTGGAAGTAAATAACAAAAATATGTTGAAGTGAAGGGTTTGGGATATATCTGTTTGGGCATGAAGGATACTGCTAGCAGTGTGTTTTCAGCACAGTGGTGGGGGAGTGCTGATTTATCACTGGCAGGGCGAGTGGAGCTTGGCAGAGAGGGGTGATGAAAACATACATCCAAATGAATGAGTGTCAGGGATTAATCAAGCCCTGTCCTCAGGTCTGGAGGCATATCATAACTCATTCCATAAAGTTTGCGAGGAAAACGATAATCTCAGAGAGTCAATTAGGCTGAGTGCTAATGTGTCTGAACTGCTGCTTAGGTGCTAAGAGAAGGGGCGGGCCACAATGTGGGTGAGAGAGCTGTGATGTGTAGAGAATTGCCCCTTTTGCCATCAATCACTGCTAAACAAGAAGGTGTGACCGGGCGGTACATCACTCTGTCTTTGGTCATGCTAACAAGAGGTTTAAATCTGTGGACACTGTTATCTGCTGTTTGAAAGACGCTTTTCATCTAATTAACTTTTGATGGACTCACAAAACGAATAGCTCCCCTGAGGCAACAAGGGGTTAAACACCTTGCTCAGGTTCACTATGGTTATTGTGATCTCTAAAAACTCTGGTTAAGTCAGGGCTAGTTAATTCAGGCATAGCTGGGCCTAGTTAAATGCTAAACCATCCTTAATAGGAGCAACCAAAACCTGTTGTACATACTGTGACCAGCAGTGATAAACTAGACATGCAAGTATGATGACCCATACTCGGAATTTGTTTTTTGCGTTTGATCCATCCACTTGTAAACACACACACTGCAAACTGCCAACATATTCATGTAGACACCCTTTGTCTAGAATTTACAAATATTTTTTCTTG
This sequence comes from Botia almorhae, assembly GCA_036877575.1. NCBI lineage: Eukaryota > Metazoa > Chordata > Actinopteri > Cypriniformes > Botiidae > Botia > Botia almorhae. The sequence continues at coordinate 13,991 of JAZGTJ010005257.1, read as the reverse complement.
ACATTTTATCACACAGTTTCTTGATCATCCTGAGAAACTTTTTTGAAGGATATCCCCTCTATCCTACGCTCTTATTGGTTGGTTTTTCTTCATTATTTGGTCCAAATCATCTATTTTAAAACATTTTTTATTAAACTCTAAACATTTTCTCATAACAGGTAATATGTTGGAGCAATTTTATTTTTGTCTACAATAATAATTTTAAACATTTAAGGATACGGCTATAGATAAAAAGATTTTTAAGATGACAAGAAACATTTCAATCAAGTGTTTCCAATGTTTTCTGGTATCCCCAGAAATAAAATGCCTTGAGCTGTGTGACTGTTATAGTTTTATGCCCAAACACACACAGCATTGCTTAAAAGAGCACCTTAACCACAAGTTCAAGAGCAATGGCTCCTAACAGCTTCATATACATAGCACACAGGCCCATCGTATTGGCTTCATATGGTGCTTAGTCACAAACACGACAGTTTATATCTACCTTCTCCAATGAAACACCAAAGCACCATAGCCATTCTCTTACTGGATACTCGCATTAAAGGGGCAGTGCCACAGTTATGACCATGGTCTATTTTTGGTTTAAATCCTTTGTCAGTGCCTTACCCAAGTTCTTTGCCAGTAAGTATAAGGCACACCTTCAGGAAATGATAAGCTAAGCCCTTCTCTAAAGAACAAGATATTAGCAAGATTGACCGATGACATGCAAGCATAGTTACTTTGCCTTTAAAAAGAAATACGATCTGTAGCGACCAGGAACGCTTAAACTCTCTTAAACAAACTAGAGTGACACTCAGTCAAACAAAAACATTAAGACATCATCAAGAGGGCAGTGTATGCGTGAAGGTGTGATGCTGTGCCGCGAGCCCTACTTAGGAGAGCTATGAATGTGTCTGTCAGTTTTCTCAGAGGCGGTTCGTTTTATTTCACGTCTTTTAAAATGTACTACTCTGTGCATTAGGCTCTCAACAGTTTCTTTGCGCAAGTATCGTCAAGGAGTGAAAGATGAGGAAGAAGAGGGAACGGTGAGGGAAGATGTGCGTAATCCTCATCTTTTATTGATGGAAAAAGGCGGGGAGGGAGAGAGAAAGAAGGGAAGAAAGATAAAGATAAAAGGGGACAGAAACGTTTTTAACACTTTTTCACCCACATTGAAGCTATATGGATCACAACTAGTGCCACTATTGGCGACATACAGAGCCCCACCTACTAACATGAACTGCTTAAAACAAACCTACGTGCACACGCACATTTGCAGCATGAAAGAGAGAACAGGATGTGTCTGAATGTAGAGTGAAGTGTTTTCTCCCCCTACTGACTATAAAGCAATCTGGTTCTTTGCTTATACTTGACCAACACACACACTTATATAGTGCATGCCTCAGCGGTCAAGTAAAGGGAAAAAGAATGTTCAGTAGACAATAACACAGAAAAATAAACAAGTGGGAAACTAATGGAGTATCATTTATCTTAAGTGTATTTTGGCCAATGATCTCATGTCTTTAAAAATAACTTATTTGGCAAAACTTTCAGACATGCTCTGCTGTACCTGCTTTGTGCTTGTTTGTGTGCTTCTACTATATGTATTTGTCTGGGCTAGTATTACCAAATAACTGCATAACCAAGTGTCCACAGAATATACTTAAAACTGAGTTCAGTTAGACCTTGCTATAGCCTTGCTATGCTTGTTTTATTATCAACTTTCAGGAGATACTAAGCAATTCTAGCCCAAAGCATGTTCACCACAGCAAAGTATAATACCAAACGTTTTATCTAAATACTTTAACTTCGGTTTTTAGGCAGCACTTCCCTCTAAGGAGGACATTCAAACATGTGTCAGAGCTAGAGCTCTGTAGTACCGGTGTACCAGCTGACACACCGGTAGTTAATGTATAGTAAATGTTTACTTTTAGCAAAAAATTTTAAATGTTGTTTTTAAATGATTGCATCTGTACTTTATTCATAACATCAACTTTTTTGTCCATGCATTTCTACTATTAAAGGCAGGATTTTTGTTATGCGACCACTAAGTAAGGTGATCTAAATATATTTATATATTTGTGGAATGCATGGGACATTAAAATGTTCATTCAATCATTGCGATTGGTCTGAAGACCTGTTACACATCCTGTTACACGTTATTTAAATGGTGTAACACATCCCCTCTTTACGTTCAATTAAGACATAAGCGACTGTGTTTATGTAAACCTTGTGTATTTTTGACAAGCCTGTGTGTGTCCATGCATGGGTGAGCATGGTCATACTTATGTAAGATTAATGTGCAAGTAAAGTTTAAACAGACACGACATTAAAATGCATGTGATGATGAATAACAGCAATATCAACAAAGATATATACCCAGTTAAGGTTGTGTGCAGCGTATTGCATTGACGAGCGTGTGCAGCCATATAACGTACACTGTAGCACAAACAGTCTCTCTGTTAAAGCAGAGAAAAAATCCAATTTTGTATCCCTTAGGAAAATGAATCATGGTTTTACTTTAGTAAAACTTTAGTTATCATATTTTTGATGCATTGATTTACATTTATATAGCCACTGTTTTACTATATATACCACGTTTAAAATTTGGTTGTGGTAGCAAAACAATGGTTAATTTGTGGTTACTATGGTAACTATAGCAACTGTGTTTTGGGCATAAACGGTATTAAAACTGGTAAATTTTGTAAATAAAAAAATTCACTTTTTTTTTAAATTATAGGCATTTAAATGCATTTAAGTAAAATTACCAAGAGTTATATTTGACATTATTTCTGCTGTTATTGATTAAGCTGTACCATCAATATATACCTATACCATTTTATCGCCCAGCCCTAATTCATCATAAAAGGTTAACCTCTACTTGGAAATTCATCTTGGTATGCCGATTCATCTTTTCCTGATAGCAGCAAAGCTACATGTAAGCAATTTATTTGTAGAAATCAAACCTGGCTTCTACTACCTAAATATGGTAATGAATGTTATAGCTATATATATACACTACGGGGTGGGTGAAAAGTAACTAGGCATTACAAAATGGTGATAAAGTCCATATTTTAAATACAAATTTACTGAAACAATTTGTACATGTACTTTATTATGTAGGAAAATTAAAGGACATCTTTAAATTTCAGCGTAAGCACCGGTGGCGTCAACCAGTTCCCTCAAATGGCCGGTGATGGAATGCACAGTCTTCTGAAAGAAGTTGTTTGGGATATTGCTGAGAATCTCTCGCAGCCGATGTCTGTACTATCGACACAGGAAATATGAAATCCTAATTACTATCATCTATTTAGACACTGTTTTCATCATGACTCCAGTGATACTACAAGTTCTATAGCCAATTATTAATGCCTAGTTACTTTTCACCCACTCGGTATATCTATCTATCCATCTTCGGCAGAGCATATCTCATCACGTTTATATAAGTCTACAAGTCTATGTGTGGGCTCAAGTGTTTGTGCTTTGAATCCAACATGAAAAGGCACTTCCATGCCCAAATATTACCCTTCTATAAATAAGGGGATGACGTCAAACAACATTTATCTCAGTTGGCCAGTTTACCATGACCCCCCCCACTGGAGAATACACTATTGAGACACAGGACTGTTTTTGGGCTAAAATGAGATATGAAGGCCTTGTTTTTCTGACCCTCAAATCATCAGTGAGTTAGTCTTTCATTCTCTAAAAACCTTTGGATGTAAATATTAGGGGTATTCATCTGGTCTCGTTACTCATTCAGTTGGCACTACATCAGGAGGAGCAGCAGTAATAAGGTTCTGAGAGAGAGTGGAGGTGTGTGAATGCTGAAGGTCATGGTAATTAAATAGCAGTCAGCGACTTACGTCAGGATAATGCAAATGTATTATGGGATTGTGAACAGAGAGCTGGTTCTTTAGCTGTGACATCTTTCGCGCTGGCCTTTAGACTGATTCCAGGAAGGTCTTATTTGTTTTTTTTTCCTCAGTCTTCATTTGGGTAACGGATTGGAATTGGGATTAAAAACAGATTACCACATTTAATGCCATCTGGACATGGCTCTGTGTAATGACTTTAGGTGGTATTAACCCCAGAAAAGGACTCGTTCAATACTTAAGTGAATTAGACAAACTAATGTGAGCACAAACTAATTGAACCAATCAAGGCTTTACAAAAAGCTGCAATGAAAAACCCATTTCACTGACTTTCTGGCTTCAAGCCTTTAAACAGAAATAAACAGATCAAATGATAGCAAGGATTTTTTCTTTGTTTAAATTCAATTCCTGAAACGTAATGATCCACATTATATGTCCTACAGTTGCCATTAAATTGTGGTAAGGCATATCTGAAAGAAGCGGCTTCAGGAATGAGGAAAAATTGTAGGACTAGACTTGATTTTGTTCTTCGGGAATTGATTGGATCATTGGAATTTGGAACAGAAGAAACTGCCTGGCCATTGGACAATATAGTCAATATAGTTCCGCCCTCTGGAAAAGACATACATCATTTATAGAAGAGATTCATAATGGAGAATAATACCTTTAAATTTCATGGTGAAATTTTAAGGGTTACATTTACAGACAGAAAACAGCCTTACACCTTGACAGGAAATACTGGGAATTTCACCCCAGTCTGAGAAATGATAACGATAAAGATCCAGAACTGGAGTCAGAGAAAAAAATCTGTTGAGTTTTCAAGTTGCTTGGGACATTTTTGAGATAATGATATTTAGACTGAAGTGATGTAATATAAACATTTTGAACTAAAATAGAAAGTGTGTGAATCTAACTGCAGCTGTATCATCCCTCTGCTGTGTAAAGAAACATTCCAGACATTCCTCATAGTTATCTAATGTATCATCTGTAATACTGCAATACAGCTGTGTTATACAGTATTTGATTAATAATTATAAATATCACTGTAACTATAGAGTAAATTACTCAATACTTTGATCCTTTGCCCTAAATAGGAACTTCATGTTCATATGGTCATTTTAAAAGCTAATGTGAAAATTGTTTAACCAATGAAACATCTAAATGTCAAGCAATGTAAAATGAGAAATACAGAATGGGTAATATCACAAAACACTGTTTACTTGCTCATGGTTAACATACAGTGCCTTGCAAAAGTATTTATACCCCTTGAACTTTTTCACATTTTGTCACCTTACAACCACAAACCTAAATGTATTTTATTGAGGTTTGATGCGATAGACCCAAACAAAGTAACATATAATTTTGAAGTGGAACAAAAATGATGTACGATTTTCAAAATTTTAAGCAAATAAAAATCTGAAAAGTGTGGCATGCATTTGTATTCAGCCCCCTGTACTCTGATACCCCAAGTATGCCACAACTGCAAACCTACCAAGACATGGCCGTCCACCTAAACTGACAGACTGAGCAAGGAGAGCACTGGTAAGAGAAGCAGCCAAGAGGACCATTGTTACCCTGGAGGAGCTGCAGAAATCCACAGTTCAGGTGGGAGAATCTGTCCACAAGACAACTATAAGTCGTGTACTCCACAAATCTGGCCTTTATGGAATAGTGGCAAGAAGACAGCCATTGTTAAAAGAAAGACATAAGAAGTCCTGTTTGCAGTTTGCCACAAGCCATGTAGGGGACACAGCAAACATGTGGAAAAAGGTGCTCTGGTCAGACCAAAGTTGAACTTATTTGTCTAAATGCAAAGCGTTATGTGTGGTGGAAAAGTAACACTGCTCATCACCCTGAACACACAGGGGATGGGACAGGGACAGTGAAGCTGGTCAAAGTTGATGGGAAGATGGATGGAACTAAATACAGGAAATCCTGGAAGAAAACCTGCTGGAGGCTGCAAAAGACTTGAGAATGGGAAGGAGATTCACCTTCCAAAAAGACAATGACCCTAAACATACAGCCAAAGCTACACTGGAATGGTTTGGATCAAAGGATATTAATGTGTTAGAATGGCCCAGTCAAAGTCCGGACCTAAATCTATTTTGAAAGAAGAATAGACAAAAATTTTAGTCTCTAGATGTGCAAAGCTGGTAGAGACATACCCCAAAAGACTTCCAGCTGTAATTGCAGCGAAAGGTGGCTCTACAAAGTATTGGCGCAGAGGGACTGAATACAAATGCACACCACACTCTTCAGATTTTTATTTACTTAACATTTTGAAAACCATGTATCATTTTTATTCCACTTCACAATTATGTGCTACTTTGTGTTGGTCTACACCATAAAATCCTAATAAAAAACATTTAAGTTTGTGGTTGTAATGTGACAAAATGTGGAAAAGTTCAAGGGTCATGAATACTGTTGCAAGGCACTGTATGTGTGCTTCACTATAAAATCATGTTACAGTTTAAGATAAAAAAGTTCTTTGTGAAAGGTTCTTCTGTGATGTGAGGCTGCAATAGTCGGTTTGTTTAGAGGTTTAGCCCACATTTATAAGCCTGTAGGAAAATGTTCGCTTTCTTCTAATCAGCCAACTAACTGATCACTTTGCATTGCAAACACATCAATAACTATGCTGCTGGCTCATGTTTGACAAGTGAGAGCTGTGAAGGTCAGGACAAAGTTTCTTTAGGAGTTTCGATTGATGTCACAGGCATTTTGCTCTTTACAAAACAGCCTTGGAATTACATGTACGACTATTACAACAGGAAATAGTTTGTATTCACCTTAAAGTCCAGAGAGCGATGCTCAACAGATTAAGTTCTGAAGTTTAAATGGAGCTCAAGGAGAGATAAGCAGGACAGAAGCCATAACCATCAGGGTGTGCAGAAAATGATGAGGTATCAGCTGGGATGCTAACGCTCTTGGAAGCCTCCCCATCAAGGTATGTGCTTACATATTCTAATCTTCTGTTTTTTTTAACACTTATAGTATGCTGTTAGCTGGCATTTTGGCTGACTTCTACGATCCTGCTCTTGTTCACTCTGGCTCTTTGGGCTTAGAGATGTGGCCTCCAGGTGAGATGAGCTTGGCAGAGCCCAAGATGACTTTCTCTATTCTTTACCTCTTGTTCTCTCTCTTTCTCTCTCCCACTCTGCCATTCATTACATGCTGAGTTAGCAGTGTGTATTGGCACTACTCTTGCCCCCTTCGGTATAGGCTGCCATTTATTTTGCCACCTTCACTTTTCAATTTCAAACCGCACTGCGTGTGTGTGCAGTGTAAGCTGTTGCAAGTTTTCCAGAGTAACACGTTTTGAAACACATTCACACCAACACCCTCACAACAGTCCATACAAACACACAAATGCCCACTCACCTCCTTGGCAGGCACTCAGACAATGAATCACTAAAATTATCCTTCTATGAATACCTGGAACTCCCAGAATTGGCGCAAACGCTCTATTACAAATTAAATAATATTATTGGTAAACTGTGCTACACACCACAGAGCAAAGGCTTCATATTTATTGAGTGTGGAAAATACAGCATAAAACATGATCCTTTTACAATTAACTCATTCAATGTGATTGGCAGAAGAGAAATGATCAGGAAATTATAAAACACCCTCAAATACAAAATGTATGTACTATATGCTTGCTTTCATTCAGCTTGAAAACAAAAATTAGTCAATGTCATGGTAATTGTGCTTTGAAGAGCAGGTTGCTGTTATTATTCAAACATCTGATATCCATAACATGAATGACTACATGAATGACAAGCTTTCTGGCCCATGACAAGCAAGAACAAGGTCTTGTTAAACTTGTTGGGGGGTCCGACCTGCTACCGTATTCTTCCACTGCAGGAAAACAACAAACAGCAGCACATCAGGATTTCACTGCCGCATTGTTATTATTGAAATATTATTTTCTAGCTTTGGCAGCAGAGCCTGCAGATTCCTTCGATGTTACTCACCAGACTGTACTTGTCTCTAGCCATTCATCTTCTGGCAGAAGAATGAGAAACATCACTTCCTCACATGGCCTCTTGGTCTCCATTACAGACCATGACTTCATTAGGTTTGACGTGTCTGGTCAACAGTTCACATGCTCTGTGTGCCGTGATGGTGGCAAATAAGAACAGATGCCATGTCTGCCTAAACGTTTCTGTAATAGCTACAGTTTCCACTATTACTTTAGCCAGAGATATGCATCATTTTTGAAAATCCTGCCCTAACAACCGCATCGTCACAACCATTTGAACAAGCATGTAATTTATCTTTTAAATAGTACTCACATTTTAGAAATGATTACTTAAGTTTTGGAAAATAAAAACTAGTTAAATAGAAAAGTTCAGATAATCAGGCAACAATTTACAAATATACAACCATTTTTTTTGTTTTAGTAATCACATAACACCAACTCTGCCCAACTAGTGCAAAAAGCTCTACTTAAGTCTCTATTTAAGTTTCATTAAAGAATATTCACAAAAATATGCCATTTTGGTTTATTCTGGTTCGCATTACAATGGAAAGGAACTATTTCTGCATGCATGCGTTTTGTTTTCTTGGAACACAGCATACCATTCCAGTAGCTTACCATATTAGACAGTGTTGCTTGACTTTACCTTTGAGCGATTGCTATTTACTGTAAGAGCTATTGCAGAGAATTCCAGAGTATGAACATCTTATTAAAGACACCCCAATGATCAAAAACAGAGCATCCCCTATTTGCAATCCAACATTACAAGAAATGCTTTTCGTTCCAAACATTTCACTTTTATGACATCATGGTGTTCCCTTAGCTCTGAATTATGACCGGTCTGGAAAGAATTGTATTCATTTCTAAAGATGAGGCCTGCTTTTCACTGCATCTACCAGGCCTTGTGTTGAGTCTGCAGCTTTTTTCTCTGACAGAGGTACAGTGTGTAAATATTATGACTGTTGGCTGTCAGGCTATGCCATGGGTGTGTTGGCACAGCATGACGTGAGTTATGCGGGGAGTGTGACAAGGTCGGGCTGATAATAGTGGTTTACATTCCAGCTGTCTTGGCTACATTTTACTGAATGTGTTAACCATAAACTTTCTTGCTGTTCAGCACATTACTAACAATTTAAGGTGTAGTAAATGGCCTTGGAAATGTATTAAGTATTTAATACACTGCAGAAGAATGTTACTAATCTGCATTACAAAGTATAATTGTAGCCATCACATTAATCTGGATAAGAGAGAAGTACAACGATGCAGAGATTTGACGTAAAGCCAGTAATATGAATGGAATATGTTCACTGTCTTAGATCAGCATTGTCCAATCACAGGCTAGGGATGTGGTGTGGTGGGGGGAGGTGGTCTTCATTGATAATTTGAGCATAAGCTGAATAAATAGATGATGACAACAGAAACTCACAAATTTTTAGCATTCCTGGGCCCAGAGGGCTAATACTCAAAGCAAGGTCTCAGAGTTTTCTTTATAAATCAGGTGATAATGTACACTGACATTTGGAGGCTCAGCCCCGGACGTTAATACGGCTAAAAGTGTGGGCATGTGGTGTCATCCATCTTATTCTGAGACACTTCAACACTGAGGAAAAGAGGAAGAGAGAGAGAAAAAGGGAGGGGGTGAAAAGGGAGGGTGTGAAAGAGGGATAGATGTGAATTATATTTTTAGTGTTTCATTCATAAAAAGCTATGGGTATTTTTAGCTTTTCATTCAGATTATAAATTGAGAAAAGCAGCAGCCGTGTCTGCCTGTGGGGAGCAGGCAGGGTGTCATCCTGGAACTAACAAGGAAAAAATTGAATGTGCAGCATTCAATGTTTTCTCTATTTTTCTGCTTTCCTGTTAGCTTGCAAATGAATGCACCACTATAGCAGCTCATTAGTATAAAATATTAGGAGTGAAATAACAGTTTTTTAATCAGGCAATTGCTTTATTTATTTACATTTAAAGCTGTGTTTTGTTGTTTTCCAAAGCCACATTTGTGTGGCATAATTTCTTACATATTTATTTCTTATGTGATAATAGGAAAATAACAGTTTTAAAAAAATCATGACCTTGCCAAAGTTTTCCAGATGGCACAGAGATGCATGTATGTACAGGTGATTTCTTAAATGCTTTAACATCACTCAAAACAGGTGTAATCATTAACAAAACACATCGCGGTGGGTTAAGAGAGTATTTAAGATCCCTTACTGCTTACTCTTAAAATACAGAAAGAAAGAGCTGCAGAGCATTTATTCAGGATTACAATATTTACAACAATATTTATATATAAAAAAAATACAGAAAACTAAATAAAGTAGTAAATACTAAATACTAGTACCCTAAAAAATAGAGCTCAAATATTACAAAACAGTCCATTTTTCCATCATATTTGTAATGCAATTGAATATAACAATACAATAAGGGCAGTAATAGGAAGTTAATATGTAATAATATGATAATTCATTATAGCCAATTGAAAAATATTGCAGGTATTAAAACCTTGCCGCTTCTTCACGGAGAGTGATTTAATATGATGTCATAATCACAGGGATCTGGCCTGGCTAATGCTGTTACATTGGCATAAATGTCAGGGGAAAGATTGCATTAGAAGTTCATTTTGACTCTTTAATCTCCAGATCAGCTCCAGATGATGTGTCTGCACTCACACGACCCAATCTTCCACATTGTCTCAGGGTTTGTTTCAGATTCTTCTGCACATCCAAACAGCTGGTTTTGATTTAACTTGTTTTTGTAAACAAGTAGCTGGACTCGCTCCAGGTTTCACACAGAACTTGTGAAAAGGTGTTTCAGATGCATGTTATATTTACATTTATGCATTGGCAGACACTTTTATCCAAAGCGTTTTACAGTACACTCAAGTTATTCATTTTGTCAGTACATGTTCCCTGGGAATCAAACCCATGACTTTTTTGCACTGCTAACACAATGCTCTGCCACTGAGCTACAGGAACTAATGTTTTAAAGGAACATTCAGAAAAAAATCATTATTTTTTAAAATCATATTTTTCATAATAATGCAGTCCTGCTATAAATGATAAGTAACAGTGGGATTTGGTGTACCTCTTGAAGAGCTGTAATCCTGCTGGACCGTTGTGTGGGTGGTGTGTTCGGTTTAACTGACCGGTGAATCATTTCAGCCTTTAATCATATTTCAGACATGGATTAACTTTTATCAATGCGATTAGGTCAGGAATTTCCTGTGATTCTAAATTTGTCTAATGGTCGTCGTGTTACACGCTGCCATTAATCCGTGCATTAACACTACAAAACTGTGTGTAGTGAAAATCACGACCGATTGGATGGTTGAAAAGATTATCCATTACAAAACAGCACAGAATCAGGATGTTATAGGGCACAGATGAGATGTCAGTACAAATATCGGCTGAATAGGCTACAAAGACGAAAGACAATAGTTCACATTTGACAGGCAGGTCTGAAAGAGCAGATGCCTATAGGTTGCATGGTGCAAGAATATTTTTCTACGCTCATATTGCCACCTTTTCCATCACTCATGCATATTGGCAAATTCCTGCATATCACTGCGGAACACAGTCTGTATGCCAAACCGGGCCACATTTTTAAAATAATGAGATTTATGAAAAGCTGACCCTCAGGCCATGGGTTCTACTAAGAGCACAGTGAGTGAGTTATATAATGAGAACAGATTTTTTTGAGTGGCAAGCTTGTCTTAATATTCTGTGTATTCGTAGAACTCCCTACTTAATGCACCTTCAAGGAGGTATGGTGTTTTGAAGAAGAGCATCTTGTTTCTCATTGTGTCTAATTTGAGAACACACTTAATGGTGTGTCTATTTCTGTTGTTTAGGGGCTGTGCTTGACGTCAACACATTACACCTAGTGTTGGAATCATGTTGAGGCTTGTTCCCGTTATAATGGGTATGATGCATCTTAATTAACAAGCCCAAATCAAACCTGTTCAGTGGGTCAGAGACGCAAAGTTCCTGCACTGTGTTTAGTTAAAAGCTACCAGCATTGAAAAATATATATGGGCGTTTTTAGACCTGTAGATTGTTTGCTGTATTTCAAAACAGGAACTAAAATTGTTACAAAGTTGTGATTTCTTTCTGGTTTCGTTCACTATTATGAGGCAACATTTTTAAACTGACCAAAATTTATTAATACAAGTTAAGTTCCAGTAAACTGTCCTCTTACTGGTCAGAGCAAACCTGTTTAATTTACAGGAGGCCAACAGCACAATGAACAGTCCGCAGTGTCGTGGGCTTACTGTGGCATACAACTGTTGTTATATTACTTCATCATTTTAAATTTCATCAGGAAAACATTCTTACCATGTTTAAGGCGGCATTTTATAATGAAAAGGTGCTCTTTTATTTTCAGTGGCGTTGACACGCTCATCCACAAACTTCATTTTGGGAGGTATTAGCAAAACAAATCATTATACACAGTGATACAACCTGGCTCAAACAAGTTTTAGTGTGAAAACATGACTCATCAGAACCAAGGGTCTTGGTAATGCTGTTCTTTATTTTTGCAATTAGGATAATTTGAATATACTGAATAGACAGGTTGTGTTTATTTGGATTTCATTGTACTTCAGATGGCATTTTTGTCAGACTGATTTTAACCTTAACTTAATATAGATTACGTATACAACATGCTTTTCACACATTGGGTCTTTATACCTCAACTGATGCTCAGAACACAAATCCACAGATGAAGTACAAAATATAGTTAAATTATCAACATTCATGTTTGACATTAATGTTTTACAACATAAAATTGTAAGTTATTTGCAGAGTTATTTTCCTCACATGGATGAGTTTAAACTCTAGGGAACTGTTGTAAGAACAAGCACTGCACTATCCTCATCACCCACATTCGTGAGATAGTAGCCAGGTCTTTATTCTCTTTACGGACCCAACAGTTAAAATCATAAATAATTACTATAAACATACGCTACTGTTGTGAATCGGGATAAGGTACCACTGATCTGTTATGTGCTTGCTCAGTAACTGATTTTTGCTCACTTTTAACTAAAACAAGTTAGTAAGTCATTTGTGGATTATCCAAGAAGTGTAAACACTGAATCTCTGTTTGAGCAGCCTCACTGACTAGACATTGACATTGACTTAACCAATGGTGTGAGTTTGGAACGGGATTATCTTCTTATCCAACCAATGGCAGACCTGAACCATTGTTCAGTAATCATTTATTCATTTCATTTGATAATTTTTGCAGTATTGTTTGGTGACGTTAATGGGGCAGAAAATACACACGTCACCTTTAACTTATTGTGCTGCATGTTTAAATAGAGCTATGAGTAAACTGAAGTGAACACGATCCATAAACAGATGTGTCATTCAGTGTATAAGTATGTGAGAGAAACAGTCTGAACACCTACTTCATACCAGGAGGAACACCTGCTCGACGAGCAGCGAATCTCAATGAACACGTCATTTGTTAAGAAAAGCAAAGCGGCCTCAAACTTTCCCTTTGTTAGAATGTGCATGACTGATTTTATCATTCCATCTGGACGTCTAAATCTCCAAGCTGTTATAGTGAGCAATTTTGGTAATTCTGCTTTAGTGTGGTTGGTTCATACACCTACACTCTGTATCCAACATATAAAGGTTGAAATAATGTCATGTCTGCTAAAGCAAAATCAAACAAGACAGTTGATTCTCACATAGGTTTGATACTACCTGAATAAAAAAAACACTTGTGTTAACACATGTGTTAACAGAGCCCAGACAGCAGACCTTGTGGTGACTCGGTTGTGACACCTAGTGGCAGAAATACATGAACAGGTATGTTACTCTGCTGTCCTTATGCTAACATTAGTGGCAAATTGCAATGCTGTTATGATCAGAGATGTACTAATCAAGAGCTCAACAATATGATCTGATACACACACTTGTGTCTAGTCAGTTAAAGACTGACCATTCTGTAAAATCTGTATGAACACGCTGAGGCCAAAGGGCTGGTGCAGTGTGGTAAACAGTCAATGCTAAACTCATACATATGATACTTTTTACTGTAGCTCTTCGAAATAAGTGGACCATAAAGCAGGTTTGTTTGCATCCTAGAAGTGTGATGGGACTGTTTTTACAGTATGTGCCAGTCTGTGCAGGACCTGAAACTCAACTCTATGT
>JAZGTJ010005256.1:0-28077 GCA_036877575.1 Botia almorhae | reverse complement strand
TGTGTGTGTCTACATGAAAAGATTAAATGTGTGAGTCTGTGTGTGTTAGGGCATATAAGTGTACCTCCATGACAAGTGTGTGTGTCTGTGCTGGCACACACTCCAGAGCCTCGTCAGAGCAGCAGCCTCCACAGCGTCGCAGTGTTACACACGACGGCAAAAACAAGTGATTTGTCTCCCATGGAAACTCCCGCCAAACTTCCACCAGCGTCTCTCTGGGATGACAGCTGCTTTTCTGATACACATCCAACCACCTCACCACTGACAGAGAGAGAGAGAGAGAGCATTTACAGCCAGATTTATTTATTTACTTTGCAGTTCTTGTAAGAAAACCATCTATATACTAGTGCTTTAAAGAACTAATATTTATATCTAAAGAATCTAAATTATAAAATTGAACTAGTTTCAATGTTTAAACAACCAAACAGCCAAAACAGGGAAGCTATGCATAAAAAATAGTTGTAGATTAGTGCATTAGCCATTTGGAATGTATATTACAAAAGTTACTATGCTATGTCTTTTAGCCATGCTATATCCACAGTATTGAATGGCTTGAGTGACTTCTGCTTTTATAAAAAGGATATGAAATAAAACATCAAGACTTATCAAACCTTTTTTATTCATTATGTTCACTGACTGAGTGTTATTGACTATCCATCTTTGATTTTACCAAACCAACATAGACAAAACACAAATTAAATGTACCTATCACTGAACCTAATAAGAGTGCATTAAGCAGATGTAAATACCTTCCCCAGATCTGTGGCTTTCTGTTGGCTTCCAGTGGTCTGACTAGAGAAAAGAACATACAGACACAGAGTCAGACACAACATGCAGCATAGACAATAATAAAAAGGCATATCAGACTGCATGAAAGTCAAATGAATAGCTGATTCTAGTGTCGTTTTAGAATGTAAGGTTAAGAACATGAATCATGTTTTTCTGAATCAGTGTGTATTTGTGCCAGAGGAGCATAAAGGTGGAAATTAGCGCACATTCACACAAACACGGCCCTCTATACAGCGAGGTCTGCACTTGGAACAAGGTCAATGCTAAGGGAAACAGTAGACTTTGCACCACCTTATAAATAACACACACACATACAGTTTCCTAATGTGCTTGTGTTGGTAGTTCTCCGAGCATGTGCGACAACCATTATAGCTGGTCTCACTCTTGATAAAGGCCTGTATGTTTTGATTATTTTCCCAAACACATTCCACACACATACGTTTTATAAATGTTGCAAGATTATTTTTATATGGACATCAAAGCGATAAATAAAGGTTTAATCCAATTACAGAAAACATTCTCTGGAAAACGTGGTGGTTTGTGGCACTGCGCAGGGATTAACACTGATTGGTTAAGTGTGGGGAGGCGTCTATAGCTTCTGTGTTGCAATATGTGAGTTTAATCAGTCAATCCTTTATAGATCTCCTGCCATTGTGAAATACAGCTGTCAGGTTCAGGGTTGGCAGAGAAGACCGCACACACACACACACACACACACAGCCAATCACTTTCTCTCTTTGAAACACACATACTCAAAATCTCAGCACTGCCAGTTTTTATTGCAGTAGCAGTTGGCTGAATTTGGCTGCGTCAGCCCCTCTTACTGAAAAGCTCTTGAGTTGAAGCACCAATCATCAGTTTGGCAGCTCTGCTCTCCCACAATCCCCCTCCACCTGTGGGTCATCCTGCTGTCTGAGAATGCAGAGGAGACTTTCAAACTCAACAGCAGGTATCAAGCACTGCTTAGATCAGATTAGATCAGATCAGATCTCTGGTAGGCTCCAGATGTCTGAGACCACACTGGAAAATCTGTCATTGTTTCTTGTAGACTTTAACTTTTTTTTAAAATCAGTTATGATGTAAAATAAAGAATTTTACAAAACATTTCTAGGTAACTAGTCAAATAAGCAATTTGTGACTGTCAATTTGTGACGTTTATCATGGTAACTCATATGTTCAAAAGGTCAGATCTCCTTGCATCCATTGAAGCTCAGATGATGTTCTTTGGAACATTCTCAGATAATGCTGGGATACAATGGATCATTAGGTTTTCCACAATATGTGCCAATTCAAACATCATGCTGTCATCAAATCAGGGGGGTGTACCAAATATTATGATATTCTGATATTAACGGTAAACTTTTAGCTCAGATTGTTACGCTGGTAATATTATTTGCAATGAAAGTGTTATATTGAATTAGAAAAATGGAAATTTGTTTTTTCCCTAGTGGTCTTTAAATGTTTGGACCACATGGTACAGTACATGCTGGACTGTAAACATTAGATTGATGATATCATTATGATTTGCACCTTAAGAGCTTTAGCATCACCTTAATGCATGTATATGCCTGTGTTACACCTTGGGGGTGTGGGTGTGTGTGTGTGTGTGTGAGAGAGAAGAGAGAGAGAGAGAGAGAGAGGGATCTAAAAGGTCACAGGGTTAGGCTTTTGAAGGTCATCACCTCATGCATTTGGGATTCGTTGGGATGCAGCGCCTTTCTGAAGGTTTACATTTGAAAGAATCAGCATTATCAACCAATACTAGACCACCTCCAAGAACAATTATCATTGCCAAACTGCAGTCTAAAACAAACGAAATGTCGTCTATAAACACAAAGGGACAAGCTGTCACGTATGTGCGTCGATGGGGTGCATCATTATGAAGACTTACGTTATGCATCCATAAAGCGTAGCTTATTTCACACGTAGACCGATCACATACCGTTACCGCTACCGCTCACAGATTTAGCGAACATTAGCCTTTTAGTCTCATGTTTTTTAACAATGTAGGTAATAAAAGGGGACATATACTGACCCCGTGGCAGTACTATTGACAGAAATATGTCCAAGTGGAATAAGGTAAGAAATAACTGCGTTATAATTAATTTTCCTAAGACACAGAAAAATGTGTAAGATAGTGTTTAGGACACAAAAACGTATTTCTTAACATATATAAACATTTTAAAATGTATTATTATATACATATATCGTGTATTACTGCATATTATATTAAATTAGCACAATTAATACAATTAAATTATGCTGTATATAATAATTAGCTATATTATATATTAACGCCATGTTGGTCACGCCCCCAAATATCTGCTATCACAGAAATCAAGCTCTTTATACAAACAGTGACATGGGTGCTGTCATACATATTATGATCATACATCCACAACAGTGTGGTGATAAAGATATGATCGGTGTCATGAGTCTGTAAAATCTTTAAACGCAACACCTTTGTCATCATGCCACGTCAACGACCGTCAGGTTATTTCAACACGAAAAATCGTAAATGTTTAAAATAGTCCCGTGTATTAACCGAGCAATATAGAAAATGCATTTAACAAGCAGTAGTTTTATTATGATAACACAATATGCATGTGATGTAATAAAGCTAGTCCTGAGTTGCTGAATGAATTTTAATCTTATAGGCTGCCAGTAAGAAAATTGCACGTTTCCAGTAGGAAATCACACAGCACACAACTGTGTTAAAGCGTAATTAAATTAGTAAGTACTAGGATACACTAATAAATACAAAAGGTGATTAATTTGTGATTATTTAGTGAAGCTGCTTGGTAATACTCTTTACAATTGTCACAACAGAAATACATTATGGTATTATCTGGATTTTTTAAAAAGAAGTGCTACTGTCCATTTTTATGCAAGTATAATTATTATCGAAATCCTGTTCTTACCGGGGTCTTGGCACACTGTGAGGGTATTCCAGTAAGTAAGACGAACTGAAATATTCCCAGAAGAATTTGCAGTTTGATCCCCATTGTTTAAGTTCACCAAGAAAAGTCTACACTTGCGTAAATGATATGAAGCGGTCCAACGTCCAGTCTCGCAATCGTTTTTTCTCTATGAATGATTATTCCAAACTTTTACATTTACCGGATCCAAACATCTTTAATCCAAACGGTGACAATTTACTGAGCAGATTCTCAAAAAAACGGCGCAATCGTCGTCCCTGTAATGGTTTCATGACAACAAAAAACAGAAAGTAAAGTTTAAAAACACACCAAAAAGGGCGAAAAACAAGTATTACAATCAGACTTTTATACAATATGCTGCTTTAAAGAATCTCGCCTCCATTGTGTTTAAAAGAAATCCCGATGCATCTGGTTATGTATAGAATTGTTTACGTGCGCCGGTATGATTCCACGCATTTTATTTACACCGGCTCCCTCTCAGCAAAATTTCCGGTGGCAAACAGGGTCCTGTCATAGTACGTCCTTATGGTCCAGAGAAATAGACATCCTGTAATATACATACATACATATCCTCAATAAACGACGTTGCGTGCCTCCCGAAGGTCCCCTTCTCTCGTGTCTGGCATTTTAGACCCGCTTTACGCGGCGCATCCCGTGATACTGTAGGTCACCAGTGAAATCATGCCCACCAAAACCTACGATGACGTCTGCCTTTACAAACACACCACCTTATATTTTTATAATGCACGACATATGGCTAAGCTACACAAAATGCTAATTACAATCGCCGATATAAAAGAGGAATGGAATAAGTACACCCTCAATAAAGTCGTTTCTCTTATTTGCCCTTCAGGACTCAAGTAGAGGCGCACACGCTCCGTAACTCTCTGTGCGCGTCATCATGGAACTTTTCTTTTTTTTCGGCGCGCAAACCAGCACAGGTGTAATACTAATGCATCCCGAGTTGGCAATTATTAACCCACTCCCACAGTCTATTTTTCAGTGTTTTTCTGCAACAGGGTGTTTTGGGAGCTTTTCTAAAGGAGTCAACCAGTTTCAATTAAATAATTAATTATTGTATTAAATAATTATAAAATGCATAGTTCTGGTTATAAATGATGATTTGGTAATATACAAGGTCAATTCAAAACGCGCTAAAATACAAGAAACTGAAACTGTGTATTCGGTACTTTAAGGAGCTACTCATTTGTCCGTATTTGTAGTCAAATTTACTGTGAATAATATTCTTGACTTGAATAAAGTCAGCCAATTTACATTTAATGTTACACAAATAAATTTTTTGTTGTTATTTGTGTACATTTGTATCATACAATGTATCAAGAGCTGTGTACGAAACACCTGTTTACCAAGATACTGTGTATATTACTCCGCAGCACCCACAGGAACCAAATATTAACCAGGGACTATTTCTTCTTGCGGAAGGAGGAAATTTATAGGAAAAGCTGACCTAAAATTATATTCTGTCATCATTTACTCACCATTGTGTCTTTTCAAACCTGTACCACATTCTTTCTTCTGTGGGATACAAAGGTGACGTTTCATACAATAATAGAGGATACGGAACAGGCTGTGACGATTAAAAAACATAAAAGCATTGATTACGTGATTCCTGTGGCAAACCTCCCTTAAAAATAACTTAAAATAATACAAAAATAATGTCTAATGAAAATATACCATGGCTATGACTAAATTCTCAATGTAACAGTCTCTTGTGTGTTATTATTCAAGTACTGTAAACTTGTACACCGTTGTACACGTTGACATCATCATTAGATTTAATTCAAAATAATTGATGAATAATCACTAGTTGGTTCAACAAACTAGTAAACCTGTAACAGTTTACATGAACCCTTCCCACTTTTCTTGCATGTGAGGACCCTCAACGTCACCCACAGGTATGTTTGGGTTATACTGAGCAACATATGTGGGCTGCAGGAATGCGGGCTGGTCTATCTTTCCTGAACTGCTTAAAAGCATTAGATCTGACAACTGCAAAGCGCCCCTTCAGAGTATCTAAAATGCTGTGAAAAACCCAGAGTGGACAGGAAAGGTCCACCCATTACATGTGCAAATAAACAACCTGGGCCAAGGTCACAAGATTTTGATAGTGATAGTGTTGAGTGGTGGGTGATGCTGTTAGCATTTCTGTAAAAGTTCACACGGTGCCCTGCAAGAGTTCAGTTTAAAAACATCGAAATGATGAAAGGTAACTAGTTGTGCTCTTTCAGAGACAGGGAGGGGGGGAAACATTGAAACATTGTCACAACTCATTCCTGGAAACTGGTATCTTTAAGATCAATCCCGAGCAGAGAGGAGCACCTGCATATGGGCCTGTGTGATATCAGAAAACCGCATCAGACTAAGTCCCTGAATGTGGAGTCAGAGAGTCAACATGTACACAGGGTTCGGGAATGTGAGGCCTCTTAGAAATGCGTTCACTGCGGTGGACTTTAGAATGTCGTGACAGCTTCTAGAATGTTGCAGGAAAGGCAGAACATTAAAGTTGAGCATGTGCCATACAGAAAAGCTGTTTTGTTCAGTACGAGACAACAAATAATTAGACTTAAAAATTTTCTAGCTTGCCTGTGTAAAATTTGACGTCACAATGCTAGGTGGTCTGGCTGGTGTCTTATTGGTCCAAGTCAACAGAGCTCATCTCAAATTCTCTATGAAGAGCTGGTCCCTGGATAAGATTCAGGTCCCATCTTCAATGTCAGTCAGGATTAGTTATGCACCAAATGTTTATTCTTATGGTTTTGTCTAAAACTTCATGTCAGAGTATGACCAATTGTAATAGTAATTTTTGTCTTTGCAAAAACAATGAAGAAGCCTTCTATCAGGGGTAGACAAGACCTAAGCATGCTGTTATGAGATGTCATTTTTGTAAATATAGAGAAACATAGGCCAGTTACCTAAGTTAAGATTCACTAATATAACCTTTAATTTTTCATTACTAAGAGACAGAAACATAAAAAAATGCTCTCACACGTTCACTACTAATTTGAGAAAACAAAGGCAGTGATTTATATTGGCGGTTTATTGCAGGATATCAAACTCTAAAATACTGAATTCTTTAAATAAGGCAACCACTCAAATAACCTAAAATACACACACACACAGTGAACTTAAAGTGTGTGATGTACAGAGTTTTGATTAAGGATTGTATCAGGAATGCACTGTTTCCATAACACCCTCTCCAGATGCACTTCTGACATGGAAATGCAGGCAATACATTGGGTGTACAAGTGCTTTCACCACTTGATGAGAAACTAAACCTAAATAATAATCACTAAACATGGATACCATCACCTATAATCAGCCTGGTTTGTTTGGCTGCCATGGAGACCTGAATCGAACTGTAACTTGATTAAATGAACAAATCAAATAATGCTGTGTAACAGAAATAGTAACATTTCCCAAAAAGTATTTGCCTGTTTTACTGGATTCTGCTTCATCTGATGGAGCTTATTTGAAAATTAGAGAATTGTTTAAAATTATTAATGCAAAATGCTATTCAATGTTTATCCAGCCAAACACATCATAACCCTATGTAATGAACTCCCTTTAGATCAGATATTTTCTTCTTCCTCACTTCTCTTCTCCACTGTTGCGGACCTTGAATCTCTCCAGAAACTCAGCATGTTTTTGTCTCAAAATTTCCTGCTGTTTTTTAAAGCCATTAACTCTGAGGAAGACACAAACATGATTAAATAAGCTAGATTTTTACATCGTTGTTACTTGGACACTACTATAAAATTAGGGTTGCTTGCTTGGCAAACATTACAAACATAAAAAGTAAAAATCTGTCATAAAGGCCATCAAATATCATGGCAAAATCTGGCTGCGCTGAACTTAGAATCATAAAACCATGTCCTGCGAAAACAATTTTTCTCTTTGTGGTTTCAAAAGCTACAACTTTGTTTTTAAAGCTTCTGATCCACTTCCTGAGGCAAAATGTGTAACTTCAAAGTGCTCCCACCTGGCTCTCTCTTTGGATTCATTGTAGAGCTCAGTGATCTGCCTGTCCTTCTCATCCATGAAGTTATTATGGACCTCTTCCAGTTTCCTGCACGACAGACCAACCCAGAGGTCAAAGGTGAAAAGATTTACTGCCAACATATATATTTGGAAGAGACAACAGACATCCACGAGGTGCATAAATTTGGGGCTGCATTTAAAAGGGCTTACTGGCATTGACAAGACTGTTAAACATTATTAATTTTCAAAACATTTCAAGTGAACTTCTGCTATGTGTCAACTGAGCACTGTTTGTTTAGACAAGATACTTAATATCTGTCGCCTGGATTCAAGGTGTAAAAACATTTAGCTGATACTGGACAGCATAACTAAACATCAGGGATTATGGGAAGCCAGTGGACACACTCTACTGGGGTTTGTCTGGCAATGAGACAGGCGGAATACGTTTTGAAAAAAAATAACATCATTATCATGTTTTCATCAGAAACTGATAAAGAGAAACAAAGTTTATATTGTGATTCCTATAAACAGTTGCAAAACACTGACTTATTAGGGAAATACTAAATGATATTTCATATAAATATAGTGACCAGTCCACATCTGTCACGCATTAGGTTGATCGTAAAAACAGTAGGTCTCACCTGAACCCAACGTAATGTACAGAGATACTGATTAGCATTGCAAGCAGGCAGTAGCCCACCAAACGCATGTTCCGCTTCTTTCTCTTTTCCCAATCTTCAGCAGAGTTCTCAGGCTGGGCCTGCCTGAACTGCTCCCAATATCGCATGTTCTCTGATGTCTCTGCACTGAAAGAAAGATTTTTGTCAATTCTAGTATGATACCACAAAATATCTTAAAAACATTCAATCTGAATAAATTGTGTACTTTTCTAATATGTATTTCTAGTTATATTACAGATGTTTTATCAGTATGTCATTCTAAACAAGTCTTATCCTATATTTTATCTATGTGAATATTAGGTTACGCTTGGAAATACACAACACACCAAGACTGTGTCGCTAATTCTGTTTCCTGTTGTCTTTGGCATTGATTTTTTCAACAGAATTGTTGTGTGTAAAAGCTCTCCAGCTCTACCTGATGGCTTGACTGTCTTTATTTGTTTGGTCACAGACATCATGGTGAGGGTCTGTACCATGAGTTCTGCCTCAGTGGTGCAGCTCACCTGGGCCTGTAGGAGCTGGAGGAGGTTCTGAAGGCCTGACCTCCAGCGTACTGGTACGTCAGCCTGAGGTCATATTCCCGCCTGGAACCTTCTCTGCTCAGCACCCTGTAAGCCTCATTTAGCTGCACAAACTGACTGTGCAGACCGGGATTTGATGGATCACTGTCTGGGTGTAGCTGAAGAAAAGAAGAAAAGTAGAAAAGAAGACAGGGCAGTTTCTTTTAGACTGTATTCGCAAAACCAAATAGAGCAAAATAGCAGCACATTTCAGTTCAGCAGAAATTATGTATTTGCATTCTGCATGTGAACAGAAGAACAGATATATATCCATTTAGCTAAGACACATTTATGTGTAAATAGAACAACTGTACAATCTA
This sequence comes from Botia almorhae, assembly GCA_036877575.1. Taxonomy (NCBI): domain Eukaryota; kingdom Metazoa; phylum Chordata; class Actinopteri; order Cypriniformes; family Botiidae; genus Botia; species Botia almorhae. The sequence goes on along the minus strand of JAZGTJ010005256.1, from coordinate 18,790 downwards.
TATGATACTAATTATCCAATACCAATAACCTTGGTATTTCGATGGCCATTTTGAACTAGTTGAACTACAGTAACAGTTATGTAGTGTGGGTATTTTTTTAGGGGGCTTCTGAAATGTGGGCATTTCACATCAGAATAAGAATTAGTCCACACTGGCCAGCTGAAAAGGAAAATCAGCTTATAAAGTCAATATAAAAAATTACAAACACAAACTCTTTGGACTGACAAAGAATCTTGGATCATAAGACCAGACAATTTTGATTTTGTGTTGACCTTAATTATAAAATCTTTAAAGAACATCAGAATAATGTCTCAAGATGTCATATCTGGTGAATATAACATGGCATGTCTGCTCATCTTGACCTTTTCACCTCTCTGCTCACTTATTCAATATGCCACATCAATCATAAAGCTTTAATCTGCCTCTGACTCTGAAACAAAGCACCCGTATCCTCTGCCTGTACCCTCATCTTCTCTCTCACACACTCACACACGCATCTAGTGGTTCTATCTCACTGTTGCCGTCTCTTCTTCTCTCACACACATACACAAACATCAGTACAATCAACTGTTTCTTACTCTTTTTCTCCCACACACATCTGTCCCTTTACAGTGAAACATTTACTGTCTAGCAGATACAATAAATAAATAAATAAAAAATTATTTTAATATGCACAAAAAAGCTGAAAATACAAACAAGCCCAATGAAGTTGAAAGACAGCTACAGGCATCAAAAGGGATGACATTTCTGATTAAAACCTTGTCAGATTTTAATTTCATTATCTGTTGCTGCAGTAAGGGAGCGGACAATCATGCCAGTCCTTCTGCCTCAATTAAATAGCCCCCTCTAGGGGTAAGGAGGAGAATATCTCGTTGTGTTCAGGACGTATCACTTTTTCATCCGCTAAAATCATTGAACCAATCAATTAGAAAAAGGTATCATTTATTTCATAACATGAATGGTGTGGGATGTTCAAGTCACTAATACTTTAAAAATCTCTTGCCCCAAATACAAGCAACATTTTTGTAACAGAAAGAAATGAACCTTTTTGGACTTGTCAAAAAAGGCATTCTTTATTTGCTCCAGTGAGGCATCTGGTTTCACCCCAAGAAGGTCATAATAGTTTGCTGATAACCTATAAACAGAATAAGAGGTGATTAAACCAAAGGATTCTTCAACAATGAAAGATTTAAAAATCTTTACAAAGATTTAAAAAATCTTTAAATTAAACAATGCGTGCTGTACAATTATAATGTGAAACTGCAGGACAAATTAGGTCCTAATAAACTCAATATGAACAAACCATTTGTGCTGTAGTTTCATTTAAATAATTCACTAGTTACTACAGTTACTAAAACATTACAGAAGCAGGACTAAAGGCTGCATTTACACACAATCTGGATCAGGAACAATCATCAATGACCAAGAAATACTGCTTCACGTTTCTAATACTTGCGCAAAGATATGGATAGAAACCAATTAAAACAAATACTCATACAATAAAATACGTACATTTTAAAACTTGATTTTAACAAATTTACCAAAAAGTGCCAACAAGTCTGCCTGATCATGACTTGCTCCAGTCACTGGGTCAGAGGAATTTTGTGCATATAAAACGTAATATAATTTACTTGTTACTTTTGCATTTAGCAGACTTTTATCCAAAGTGACACAGGTAAGGAAAACAATAAAGTGATTCATCATAGGGAGGAAATAATATGAGAAGTACAATACAAAGTTACAAAGTTTCACAATTTATTGCTAATTGTAAAATGGTTTGGTCTGTGTAGTCAAGAGATAAATAGAGTTTGTTCGTGATACCTGTGCACAGCAGAAAGGGAGATCAGCCGCTGGGACCTCTTACAGTACCAGAGACAACTCTGACAGAATCGCAGCTGAGCTTCCAACTGCATGATGGTGCCTTAGAAAACAACTTAATACAGATGAGAATCTAAAGGGCATAGGAGCACAAACACTAAAGCCTGTATTTTGAATGTGTGTTTAAGTGGGGGTTTATCATGTTAAATACACAACCAGTTTGAATGAAACTTTATCATGACAGACACATGGTGAATGTAATAAGTTTGGTTGTTAAAATTGTTACATTTTGTGTAAAACTTTATCATGCTGAATGTACATTTAATCTGAGTAAGGCTTAATCAGGTTCAGTGCAGCTTTACATGTTGAATGCACATTGTGTTTTGGTGATTGAATACCTTTCAGTGGGGTCCCATTGAAATACAGCCAGTCAGCAGCTCAGGAAGTCCTGAATGAACACAAGGGATTACGCACAAACACGTAATGTTTATATCACGGGTTGACCTCCTTTAAATTTTAATGGTTTTGAATTCATCTAATTCTACTAGCCATTAACCTAATGTACAGTACCAAATGCAGTTATGTGTAGACATGAAGTCTCTTTATAAAGCTATTTTCTCACACGCCTGGTGTCAATAATGTCGATTTTTTTAGGATTTTACAACCATTGTTAAAACATTTGGAACACAAGGACAACACACACCGATGTAATGCAGCTGCTTCTAACCATGTCTAACCACCTATTAAATTAGACATCAAATCTGCTATGAATCTGTAACCAAAGCTTAATAAATCACATCACACCAGACGATTGTCAGTCTACCTAGACAGCATAATTAAAGCAAAAAAAGGCTGTCTAGAAAGACAGTTCTCTTAGTTTTTATACACAGCAACTGAAGCTAGCTAGCAGCTAGCCAATGCAGTCATTTATCAAACATTACAAGTGTTTCTGCGGCAAATAAAATACGATGTCAAAGCAATAATACATTATTTACTAAATTGTCTGACGGTTTCGTAACACTTTGTGAGTTTATGCGGTAAAAAGACACTTTCCACGCATGCTATGATTATCTTAGCGGCAAGGCTAAAACAACAACAAAGTTATGCAAAACACGTAGCTAAGCACATAAACAGAAGAATCACAGTGTAAATCTCATGATTTCATTATTATTCATCAGATTAAACACATATAATCATGCCACCTAAATGAAAGGCACGCACCTGTCTGATCTGTACTGCTCTTATTAAACCCTGAACTGCGGTGTTCCATAAAGCAGAAGGGGACAAAATGTTTCATAACTCACATCAGCCGTTTGCTTCATGTTCCCTTGCTTTCAACAGATTAACTCATTATACACAATTTAATATTGCGTAATGAAATATAATGCATATACTGGTAATTATAGCTCTCGCCAAAACGCCACAGTTTCTGGATTTTTAATTTAATATATGTAACTATTAATATATAAAACAAATTATTTATTTTGTATTAATTGATCACAATTTACAAACATTATTCATTCTAAATGCTAGGCATAATATAGTTATATAATATATAAATTAAGGAATTTCTGTCACTATTCCACGTTGTTCTGAAAGTGTAAACAGTCTGTGGGTATGTGCTGACGTCATAATATTCGCGGGTGACTTTCTGTACTTAAAGGGACAGTTAACTGATAAATGAAATGATGAAAATTTAATCATTTATTTAGTCTCAAATTGTTACAAACCTGTAATTTTCTTTCTGTTGAAGACAAAAAATATTTTGAAAAATGTCTGTAAACAGCAGTTTTGGGCCCTATTGACTTCCAAAATAGGTTCCTTTGGGTACAGCAAAACAAAGAAATTTATACAGATTTTGAACAATTTAAGGGAGTAAATGACAATTTAACATTTTCGCTGAACTATCCCTTTAATTTTAATAGCAACACATCAGTCTTAGCACATATGCACACTCGTGAGAGTCCTCAAATATTTACAGAATATGCTGCTCTCTGTATCCACAGCTCCTTGGAAGGTGTACTTTTATGCAGCAAACATAAACAAACTTAACATTAGCAAAATTTATTTTCAGGATGTGTTGGGAAACCCAGAGCACATGAATAACAACTGTAAAATAGTCGAGCATCATGACATTATACTTATTACTGTCAGTGTTCCCTAAACAAAAATGACAATTCATTCCTGATGTTCATTCAATGGACTCCAGGGTCATGATGAAACGTTCTCCACCTTAAAAAAAAGAGATTAATTAACAAATGCAACCTCTTTGGTAATAACCCTGATAATTCTAAAAAAACCATTAAAAAAAAGTTAATTAAATCTAAATCTAGTGACACTTATAATGTCCTGTGCTGCATGAAGGAGGTCAAATAAAGGAAGTTCTGACCTCAGACAAAGAAGGGAAATGATTATCCAGAATATAGGCAGCTTGGACACGCTGTTCTGCTTCACTGTTATACTGAATCATCTCCAGTAGACGAACACCGTTCAGCCTTGTAAACTCCTCAGTCACCTGTCACGTGCAGACAGGCTTCAGTTAACCATTTGCGTTGAGGACTGTGGGAGAGTCCCACATAGGCTGCATGCAGAAAACTTGTAAATGAGTCAGAATCCTTATTAGGTTCTGCTCACCTGTGAGCTCCTGAATACCAACATGTACAGCACTTCCAGACTGAGGGTGACCACTTCTGGCTCTGCCATTTTGAACGTGGAACAAAGGCCATTGAGTACCCCTGCTTGAGCCAGCCGAACACAGTATTCTGGGCCATGATAGGCAATATTACCCAAAACTCTCAGAACCTATTGCAAAACAGAGTGCATGCTGGGAAATATGAGGAAAGCTTAACTTTGGGTGCAGAATGTTAATTCAAATATACATAAAGATCAAAGTAAATGAGGATTTTAAAACTAGATGTATTATTTAAAACTCTTGTAATAAGACAGAAAATTACTTATTATTAAACAGCTACTTAGACTAGTCAGTTTAAGGCTATGTCATTTCCCCATCACAACATTCCTTCCCAAATTAAATAAAGTTTAACATTGTACAGTATATTGACTGTTACCATTGAGTTGATTCCTTTAGAAAAGGACAGAAGATTGATCAACACAGGAACCAAGTTAAGAAGCAGTAGACCAGAACAGAAGATGCTGGAACCAGCTGAAAAAAAGTGACATCATTGTAATGACAGACTTTTTCGGTCACTACTCTGGATGTCATGAACTGTGCTTGCAAAACAATAAACCTGACAGAAGAGGCTCTGCAGTCACAAGCCCCCTAAAAGTAAGAGCACAGTAGGCTGATCAGAGATAATGATGCTAATGTCCTGCTTACCGGTGAGGTTGTTAAGCACCCACAGGCTCTCTCTGCACAGAGCCGTGTGAGAATGAAGAAAAGCCTGACTGAAGACACACAGCGCAGCGAGAAGACGTGTGTCCTCTGGCATTACATCACACCCTCCGCTGGCCAGCAGGTTACCAAGGCAACGCAAAAGAGGCCAAATAAGCTGCACAGCAAAAAAAACAACAAAAGAATCTAGAGAGAAGCTGGTGCGACTTCTCACAGAGGAAGTTCCTCTGATGACTTAAACAGTTATATCGTGAATCAAAATGACCATATAGCTAAAAAACTGTTTTGTCCCTCAAACTGTAATTTGATTATCTTGAGGATTGTTTTGCATCATATAACACTGTTATAAACAAGTGTATGAATACTGTTCCTCTGTGATGTATGTCCAAGTCATACATCACCCCAAAATTTAAACAACAAGATTACATATTATATACTAAATATTTAAGAAAATTATCTTACTGTTGTTGTGTCATTTAAGCACATTTTTTAACATACTGAATTTAAATATTTTGTAATTTGTCTAATTCTCATTAGATTCGCAAGCATAAATTGGGAGCACCACAATACACTCATTCATTACCATAAAGAAAATGATTTGTGGGAGGGTACTTGATTTTGATTATTAATACTGGGCATTCATTTTATTTTTTAAATCTAAATTAGATGGACAGTATGTACGGAATGTGGGTACTAAACGTTTCTTTAAAAATAAATTACCAGTTCCATCCCATCCTTAAGGTTTCCTTTGGCAACAGTGCTCCCTAGTGTTATTAAAACAGCACTGCACTGTAAGAGGGCCCCTTGAGTCACCAGCACGGAGTTATATAAATTACTGCAAACAAGAACATAGTCACATTTCACACAGATTATTACCCCTTTGGCCTCTTTCTTTCAGATAAATTTAAATGAGCAATCATATCAACCCTTACATTTCACACAGATTAAGAACCGCCCATTGTTTTCTGTATCTCATTGTTTGAATAAGTTTTTGCCACACCTGCTAACTAAATAGTGTAAACACCAGGCACACTCAATTGCTGCTCCAAAACCAAACTCTTGATCTGGAGTCAATGCTGAGATCAAAAATGGTATTATTCCAGAGTCCATGACTGCTCTAAAACACACAATAAAACACAAACACATTGTGACACGTTGACATGAACCCATTACATTAACCTGTTATGTTAACAGTAAGTATCTAAATTGTAGTAATTTCAGTGTGCAAAAACTTAGCTCATTTATCCCAATACTTTAAACATATATCAAAACATAAATGAAACAAGTTGTGTCCTTACGGGATGATGTTTTCAGTGGCGTCTCGGGCCTGCAGCAGCTGAGACAAAGCAAAGCCAATGGCCTCCACCACAGCCAGATTATATCTCTGATTCTACAACACACAAGCACAGAATCTCACAAAACCTGTCAAGAACATGTCAAGTTCATATTTAAAAATTAAATTTTTCTTTAAGAAACTGAATGCTGTTTATCTCCTCACATTTCCCCCCAATTTTAATGACCATAATCTGAAAAAATTCCATTCTCATATACATAATGGTAGTATTCCTTATTGTATCACAATAATTCTTCTATGATTATTAATTAATTGACAAAAAAAATGAGAATTACAAATAACAATGTTATTATAATGTGTGGGAAAATGTGCTTACAATATATATGTGTAATACATATATATTGACACATAATACATAAAATGTTACAATAATAGTAATGTTACAATCCCAAAAAATTTATTGTCATAAAAANGTGCTTACAATATATATGTGTAATACATATATATTGACACATAATACATAAAATGTTACAATAATAGTAATGTTACAATCCCAAAAAATGTATTGTCATAAAAAAAACTTTATTTTTAACAAAATATGGTTTCTTATCTTTCCCAGGCAAGATTTCCCCAATTAGCATGGTCTCCAATCGGGGTCTCCAATCCATGTACCTGGACGTCCACAGACCTTCAGAGTTTAGCTCTAGCCTACTCCAACTCACCTGACTGAATGATTTTAGCAGTCCCAAAGACCTTGAGTAACTGATTCTGGTGTGCTTAATTAGGGTTGGAGCTAAACTCTACAGGTCTGTGGAACTTGTTTGAGACCTCTTCTATAGACCATCAGCAGTGTAAACTGACCTTTTAACATTAATTTATATATTCTATGCACAATCTCCATCTCTGCTCACTTATATACTGTTATATCATATATATGTATATATGTGTATATATATATATATAAATTCAATTTATATATAGCTTTTTCTATATATCTGTATATATGTTTATATTGCACTGCTAATTTGCACTTCTGGTTAGATGCTAACTGTATTTCATTGCCTTGTAACTATGTGCAATGACAGTAGTTAAATCTAATCTAATCTAATTTTAAAGGACCGTCAGGCAGGCATAAAGTTTCTGTAACTGTTATTAAGTTAAATGTGCTTACTTTTAAGCAGTTTGTCAAGGCAGATATTATTCCCTGGGCCAGAAGCTTCTCTCTAACTACAGTGCTGTCAGGACACAGGTTTCCTAGAGTGTATAAACAAAGTTCCTAAAAAAGACAGAAGATGCAATGAATGAGGAAAAACTCAATGGCAATTTTCTCAAATTGACTATACAGCTGTTACGCCACTGACCATTAGCTTAGTGCTCTGACTGGAGAGGTATGTGAGGAGGTATGGGCTAGCAGACAGACAGGCCTGACCCACACTGTGATGAGAAGAGTGAGACAGCTCATGAAGACAGCGTACAGCCTCCAACTGGCAGCGTGCATTATGAGCACTTAGCTGCCCGACCAACACATGCATGCTGTTCTCTGATCTAAAGACAAACATACATACTTCAGTAGTGGCTGGCTGGTACAGTCTTCAATACTAAGAACTGAAATAACCAATAAAGTATGAGGCTAACTAAAATAGTAAAACATCTGGTGAGGTCATACTTGATGAAAATGAGTTGGGTCTCTAAGTTTCTAAGAGATCTTCTCAGAGATGCAAGGTGAGATGCTTTCTCCTCCCCACCACACTGAACTCCACGTATCATCTCTCTGACCTAGTATTGTACATACACAATCAACTCAAGAAGAAACAGCTGTCTTCTTTCATGCATGCAGTATGTAGCACAGACACTAACGTTACCTGTTCGGGTGACAGAGGGGTTGAGCCATTCTCCACAGATTCCTCATCTTCATCTACATTTTGCAAGAGTCTTTTACTGATGAGCTGTCTGTCTCTCCTTGCCTGTCTAAGAGCTATAAAGAAATAATTTGTGTTGTATTAGCGTTACATTACTTGAACTACATTAAAATATTATTCTAAAAAGAAATCTAATGCAATGCTGCTTATTAAGTATTGCCTCAACTTAACCCTCACACATATAACACATGATTTGGTTGACTTATGATCCTTCTTATTAGATCATAACCACCAACAATGTGGAATCTTCTTAGCCAAACCTGTGCACACACGCACTTGTTTCACTACATTAGTGAGGTCATTCTATAGACTTTAATTTTTATTTTACTTTAATTATATTTTTTATGGCCTAACCCTATTAAAAAACCTGCATGGCACCAGATTTAAAGATGAAACTCAGAAGCTGATTTATCAGCCTTTTAATCTAGTAAAGACCAGTAAAATGACTGTCATTATGATTCACTATGTTAGGGAGAACATTTAGACCTCACAATACAGCTACACCTGCTCTCAGCGACACACACCTTTCTCAAATTCTCTTTTCTTCTGTTTAAACTCCTCCAAATCATTGGCACATCGACTTGCTTTATGGCGGATGGTTTTCAGTCTCCACATCTTTTAATTATCTCCGAGCTTTATCCAAATGTGTTTATCTTTGGCTCCGATTAGATTAATGCAATGGTTTAATGTCTAATCACTTGAATTCTTAATAAGAATTAAAATCAAACAATCTTGAACTCCATTTGTTACCACTCTGTGTTGAAGTGGGTATTTTACTAATGCGAACTAGGAAAGTGATGTTTCAAAATAAAAGTAGAGTACCGATTCGTCAGCCCTATTTCGATGTCTGTAATATCAGATGCTAAATGATTAGCAAAATAAACTGTGTATACGTACTTTTACAGTATAAATGTTTCTAAATGTTTTATTTAAACTGTACTTTTCGCTATCTGTACACTGTTGTTGTCTCTGGGTACTGCAAGCTTCTTCTGTTACCAAAACAATTCCGTGTGTGCAAACATACTTGGCAATAAACGTCTTTTTTTTATTATAAATACGATTTAGACTTTTATTGTGAAATATAATTTTTCGTCCTCCTCACTGTGACTTTCCTTTCGCGGTTGCTTCACTCTTCTGTGGAGAAGATTCGAGTAAACGTTTGCGAAATATCTCAATGCCATTAGTAAAACAACTCGGACTACATTTACAAGTTCATTTACGTTTTCTAGGTAAGTGACTTAAAATGTGGGTTTTGCGATTTAGATAAATATGGACACAAAAGCATTTTATTTATTCAAACACACCAACACAACAGGAATGCCACATGTTTGAGCAGCATGTCATCATTCGGTTAAGCATAGCGTTATAGAATAACGTCGAATAGTTTGCCTTTTAAATATATATTATTTTATAATGATCAATAATATTTTATATGGATTCATGTGGCTGTATTATGTATACAGTAGGCGGTCTGATTGATGGCAAATTTACACAGACCGTGTTGCCGTCACAGGCATATTGCTGGTTGTCATAATTTGCAATTTGGTAACGAAATCCATGGTGTTTTGCTAGGATGCATTCAATGAACTCCTAATTCTGTTTCTAATATAAACTACCTTTATCTTTCAGGTGATACAATTTTCAGGTACTTGCATCCAGAATGTCAAAGGCAACCAAGCGCAAGCATGTAGTCAAAGAAGTTCTCGAGGACTACGTTACTCCTACTGAAGACCAGCAAATTATGAGGGTACAGTTTTGAGGATTTGTAATGAAAAGTTAAAAATCTGTTTTATCTATGTTTTTAATGCTCACACACCTACAGGTCTTGGGTAGTAATGGCAACAATCTCCATGAAGCTGTGACTGATAACGGAGAGCAGTTTTTGCTCAGCATGCCCACCAAGTTCCGCAAGAACATCTGGATCAAACGGGGTAAGTTTGGATAATAATCTGGATATCAGATGCATTGTTCTTAATGTCGCTAAATGTTTTTTACTGTTTTACTCTGTTAGGAGACTTTGTCATCGTTGATCCCATTAAAGAAGGAGGAAAGGTGAAAGGAGAAATCAGTTTTATTCTTTACAGGGATCACATCCAATATCTGAGGAAACTCGGTGTCTGGTGAGGCTGTTACGTCTTTTTGACCATTTAAATTTTTAAATATTTAGCACTGAATTAATAAAATGGAGAATTTTAATTATTGTATAATACAACCTCACAGGATAATAATACCTGCTGTGTTTATCAGTAATGACTGTCATCCCTTAATAATATTTTTGCATTTGTTTTAGTCCCAAACATAATCAGTAATTGCTTAAATCTTGCATTGAAACTGTTGAAGAAAAAATTGTGTGAATGTGTTTAGTAAACAGTTTAGTAAACACTTTACGCAGGCCAAAAGGATTTCAGGAATCTCACATGTCTGCTGAGAGGAAAGAGGGAATGCCTAAAGAAAGAAGTGAAGGAAAAGCTGAGCAGGAAGAGGCAGAGTCTGACAGCGACTCTGAAAATGATGACAGCGATCTGTTCATCAACACCAATCGTGCCACTGTCCTTTACAGCGAGAGTGAGGAAGAGACTGATGAGGAAGATGATGATAATAATAATGATGATGATGATGAAGAAGAGGAGTGTGATGAGAGAGCAGAAAAGTTTGTAGACAGACATCATCTATTATTGGATGCTGCTTCTGGAACAGCCTGACCAAAAGCACTTTTCTATAATAATTCTTAATTGTGCTTAAATACCTGGACATACCCCAATGATGCCCGAGACTGAACTGAATTTTAGGGCTGTAAATACATTAATGATTTCTTTCTGATGGCATTCAGATGGTAGTTAAGTGTTCGCAGACTAAATTTACAGATTTTTTTCCACTATTTTGTGTTCCCAAACTCATTTTTCTTCTGGGGCACTCAAATGTGTATCTTAATTCTTGTAAATAATGTAATAAACTTTGTACACTATGCCCACACTTGTCAGCTACTGAACGATATATATCAGAATGGTACAGTTGTTGAATATCATGTCCAAGGTCATTATGATTTTTCCAGTGCAAGATTATTTTTATGACACTTAAGCACATTACCCACCCATTAAATTAATGTGAAAAATGTTCTTGTTATTATAATGAATGAAAACCATCCTGTTTGGGCACTGGTATTTATTTTTAGGGTGTAAGTCAACAAATGAAATGCAGGTGCTTAATTAGTATGAAAGTCCTGATAAAACCTTAATGGCCATTAAAATTGACTTCATTTCCTTTATGCCAACATGTTTTGGATGTGATCAAAGACTGATCTTAGTTAAAACATAATAATGAGAAACTGAGTTAAAACATGATCATTTCATGAGATTCGCCCAGTAGTATGAGTATTGTATCATTTAAGACAAGCAGAACTAGTTTTCATATTAAAATCAGCATGATTACCATTTCTTCACATTATTTTAAACTGTTACACTTACAGGTGACTGCAAGAAATAAGCTTCATACTGCAACTTTGTTGATTGGTGTTTCAGTCAAATAGATAAAAGTTACAAACATTAACAAGTACAGACTACAGGCAAACAACCTTATGAATTTACATTAATACAAAAGATCATGCAATGCATAAAACCAGAAAAGCATTTTTACAGTCAGGAAAACGGTCTAGCTTGTTAGACATAACTACAAACACACAAAACCAGATATGAGGCTGGCTTTTGCACTCCCCAGTGGGGTCAAGAGCCATTCAAATACTGGTTGTCTAAACTTGTCAGATGAGAACTTAAATATTTAGAATAACTGAAAAAACCTGTTGAGAACTGGCTTCAATCTGCTTATTTCAAGCACCAGTAGGTTTGACTCTCAGCGTTGCATTTTTACACTCAGGACTGGGTGATGATGTTTCAGCCCAAAGCTGGAACATATCAGCAGGGCTGCGCTTGTGAACAAGGAGAATGGTGTGGTTTGCACAGGGCTCTGTAGTTTCATCTTTAGGAAAATCAAAAGTGAGGAAGGCGGGATGGCCGATAGGGGAGACCCCTAGTCTCTGAAGGCACATGCCCAGATAGACATCATCAATAGGAAATAGATTGACTCTCTGTGATACCTCAAAGAGCTTGAGAGCCAGAGAACCAGAGTAAACCACACCTCCTCCACCAGGATACGAAGGGTACAGCCCTTGGTAGAAGCTCTCTGGGATGTAGTACTTTGTATCATTTGAGCGTAAAGGTGCCGCATTGTTTATTACGTCCCCCACAACAAACTTTTCCATCTTGTTTGATTTCATGGAGTACTTTTCTGTAGCCCCAGCAGTCTTCTCCTCCTCAGCCAGCAGATAGTCCAGTATAGCAGGCGTCCTGACAAACACATCATCATCACCCTTAAAGATGAAATGGGTGTGTGGGCAGTGCCTTGAGAACCAGTCCCAGAACAGCACATCCTTCAGTGTAAGGTTAAAGAAAGTGTCCATGAAATCCCACTGAATGATGTCCCCATGTATCTTACTCTCATGTTTTAATTTATTTTCAATGAGCAAGTCATTGGTCTTTCCCAAAAGGAAGACTCTGCGAACAAGCCCTCCTTTTCTTTCCCGCCCCTTCACCTTTCCCGAACGCCCCCAGGTTTGTCTGATTGCATTTCTGTTCTCAACGTTTGCACTCTGAGTTTTGATGGCGAGGAGCAACATTGGCGCCCGAGTCTTTGCCAGTGGGCCACGGTCACAAACATCTAACGGATCTAAGACCAGAGGATAGTTTCGACAGTGCATAGTGATGACAAAATTTTTCATCATGATCGGCAGAGTTTTGTAATCTGGCATCATATTGGTAATATCATAATCTGGAGTACATGATCCAACACCTCTACCAATGGATCTTTCTCTATTGTCAGGACTATCAGTGGAGTTTTCAAAAGCAGCATTTAATATTGGGTTATATTGACGATCTGCAATATGCTGGATAAAGTTCCATAGCGCTCCATTTTCTAGTTCAGTTCTCCAAAAGGATTTTTCAGGGTGAGGAGCCAAATCTTTGGAGAATTGGAGCCCAGTAGCAACAAAACGTGTCGGTAGCACAGGACGAACGACCTGGGTGCCATGTTTCATGGCATAGGTCAAAGCCACTGAGACATAGATGTAAACTGGGACCAGTACAAAACATGGTGAACAGATAAACAGGATCTTCCGGCGATATCGATACAAATGTAAAGCCATATACTGTGAAAAGAAAAAAAGAAAAGACTTCATCTTAAAGACTTAATCTTTTTATATAATTATATATTAAAATTACCTTGTTAAAAAAGAATTATATTAAAGGTTGTCACTTGTAATTCCAGGAGACTATTTAGACAGAATCAATTGTCATAAGTGGTACTATATATACATGATTTAGTACAAACCTTACAAAAATGTACCATGGGAACCATAGTTTCAGTTTCATGCTACAGTTACCACACTTCAGAATTAAATGAACAAAAAAAATAAACTCTGGATTGTAAAATCTTAATACATTAATGAGGGATCTATTTAACTTTTCTTAACTCTATTAATTATCTTTGTTTTAATAACAGGTGTGGCTAATACCAAGTTAGGATAGTTTCTTTCACTGTAATAACTATGGTATTTAGGCTGAAACTATGATTAAAATATAAAATCCATGTACATTGAAACTTTACAACATAAGATTATTTAAACTGTAAACAGTAAGTAAATATTATTTACCGTATATTAAAATAATATACAGTATCACAATCATTAATAATACTTAGAACAATAGGCTACTTAAACGTTTAATTTAGCATTTTCCTTATTTAAAACTACAGTAATGTTTTCTTAAAATACCGCAGAAAAACGTTTATTTCTGTTGCAATATAAAATACTACTGATATTTCGATTAGACTTACCACGTTTCTTGTGATGAATTTTCTGACTATAAATTTCGCCATTCACTTCCCCATAATATTCACAAATAAAGTTTATACTTATACTTTCATTTTGAAAATATAAAATAAAATCGAGGATTCCGATATACGAAATATATGTAACAAAACAAAAGATCAAATAAATACAACCCAATCTTTAATCTCCTGCGTCTGGTGCAGAGTGCGTGAAGTGGACGCCTGCACACAGGTGCTAAACAGGTGTGTAGAGACCACACCTTTAATTCTTACAGAGCCGTCATATAAAGAGGGAACCGGGGCTTTTTTAAAAAAAAGTCAGTTTATGTGTAAGCACTTACCTGTCTACCGCTGTTGTGCCATATATAAATACAATTGTGTGTTGTCACACTATAGCATGTCATCACAATAAGGATCTGCCTTTAGACAGACTATTATAATCTAGCATGTTCAGCTAAATAAAACCAGGAAAAACAGTTATGATCAGCAAAATAAAAGCAGGAAAAACAATTATGAACCTCACAGTTCATATATTTAATAAAAAATGGAATATCGAACTATTCTTTAGGCCAACATAAACTGTAAAGTTCCTGAGAACAAAGTTCAACATTTTGGTGTAAAATATATCTTAATCATAGTTTTACCCTTGTCTCTTGTGGTTTAATAGTGTTCATTGGTTTACCCAACAACTTTAACCAAAACATATTGATTTCTGAATAATAGTTAGCATAGAAGTAAATATTCTTATCATATCAGTTTTAAATAGGTGTTCATTAACCAACATACAAAATCACCAATTAAGCAAACATGCATTTAAACTTTAGTTTCAAAACCTTACTTACTGAAGTGTAGCCTGTGACAACCTCTGAGTGCGAAAACTAGAACTGATCTCCCATATTTATTATGACAAAATACAAAAACAAACTTGTGTTTATTCTGTGAGTATCATGGTGAATGGCATAAATCCTCACACATTTGTCAGGTAGTTCTGTATGTTGTGATTTCACTCACGTCAAATGTTGTTAGACAAGCATGGTGAGCTGTCTTAATCTCATGCATTCAATAGAAACTACGTGTCTCTCTAGAAAGCCCTACACAGGCCCTACACAAAACATGTTAATGTAGAAACAGGTCATTTTTAAATATGAGTAATCCACAAGTAATCTGCAAATTAAAAATCTTCATTTTCTAAATCTAAATCAAGGTTCTCTGTCATGTAAAGTGTGACAATAATATTATGATGAAATCCCCACACCTTTGGTATCTTCACCTTTAGGCAAGCCACAAACACTCATACCAAGCATATTTTAAAAGATGTGGCAATACCAAATAAAAAATACTTTTGTCTTGGCCAAACAGGCTTTTTGTACCACAGTTAAAAAAGTTAAATGCTATTTTTTAAACATATAATCTTTGCTTTGGTTACTCTTTGGAGTATGTTCAAAATTTGTGTAAACATATGCTTACTCTGGTGTTGATTGATTATGTTAAATACACATTCTCCCCCAAACTTTTGTGTTTTTTTCCTTAAAATGCTTCAGAACTGCACCTCTTGATTCACAATCCATGAACCTTTGAGCATTGAATTTCTAGAGCTATTTAACCAACAGCTCATGAGCAAGTGGGCTGTCATTAACAACAGCATGACTGTAATGCGACTGTAGGCATGTGGTCATCACAGACTCATTAATGTTTAATACATTGGTTTAGAGCTATTGATGGCAATAGACTGTCCCTACATTTTTACTAACAGATTAATTTAGAAATAGACTTAAAAGTAACATAAGAACATGACCGTTTCTCTAAAAAATAAGTTAGAAATATTACAGAAACAGACAGTGAATAGAAAACGACATACATCCTCATAAATTCATTTTTTAAAATGGTAGGAATTAAGATTTATTTTTTTCCATATGAACAAGTGGTTTGATTTTATTTAATTTTTTACAAGTACTATTTTTTGAGAAAACTTGCAAAGTTTTTAGCATATTCCAAGTCAAGAATGAACATGAGAAAGGGGATTTATTGCTGAATGTTAAATGAAATCTACACTTTCACCTTGTGAATATGACTCGGTTGTGTGGTAACCATGCATCCAACTACCTGAACCACTAGTACATGCAGAGGGAGGGACGCCTTCAGGCAGACAGGAAGAAAGAAATTTGTGACACAAGCGCTGCTTTAAATGACTGTGTTTCTAGGTGAGCACACTAACTGAATCTTGTGTGTGTGAGCATATGTGTCTGCATGTTTGTGTGAGTAAAGTGTTACTTCACCAAAGTTAAAACTCTCCCATCATTTTTTTAGCCTCATGTAATTCCAAACCTGTATGATTTTCTCTTGTGGAACACAAACTTTGTAATGATCTACTGGTCATTCTTTTACATGTATACAGAGTGAATATGGACTAGAGATTTTAAGCTTAAAAAAAGCACAAAAGCACCATTAAAGGGACAGTTCACCCCAAAATGAAAAATCTTCCATTATTTACTCACCCTCATGTCATTCCAAACCAATACTTTTTCTTTTGTGGAACACAACAAAGGTTTTTCTTAGAAAGGTCTCAGTGGTTTTGTGTCCATACAATGGAATTTAATTGGTGCAACTGTTGTTTGGTTACCAATGTACATGTAAGTATCTTCTTTTGTGTTTCTCAGAAGCAAAAAAGTCATGCAAGTTTAAGTAAATGACGAAAGATTTTTTATTTTGGGGTGACTGCCCCTTTAAATTGTCATAAATAATGTTTAGTTGATTTGTGTGCAAAATTTTGTCAAAATCTTCATAAGCCATTACGATAGTTTTGTGTCTTTCTGTTTGTCAGTAATATGAATAATATTGACCACTCAATATTGACCAATCCCCTTTCAATGTAATTGCATGGAAACAAATGATACAATATTTTAAATTATTTTTGGTTCTTTGTTTTGTGTTTAATAAAGTTAAACAGGTTTGGAAGAACTTGATGGTGGATAAATGATGCTAGAATGTTCATTTTTGAGTGAACTAAACTAAACCTGTGTGTGTACATGTACATATGTTGTTTGTCTTCTTAAATGTATTGTAGGTTGCTTGGCTATGGAAGGAGGGGTTTTAACACTTTATAATCCACCTAAAGTTGCACGTCTAGTAGCCAAAAAGGTGTTGCTTTGAGCAAGTCTCCAGCTTGCACACAGATATTAAAAAAAAAGTAATTGAAGAAATGGGCCATTTACAGACAAACACAGCTGGTCGTATCACTCTGTGTGGTCTCCGCAGCATCATGTAGACAATACAGGCAGTAATGGATCTGATCTGGTCAGTGAGGTGTTTTATGTGTAATGTAATTTTTAATGAAATATCCTGAGAGACAGTGCGGCTTAAAGCTGCTGGCATAGGAATGGAACATGTGGGCTAATAAAAGTGATGTTGGTCTGTGTAGGCTAGAATCAGGCTGGATTGGTTCCCCCGCAGGTAGCACTGCGGCCAATGACTACTCATGGAAGGAAGGTACAGTGCAATGAGATTATCTCACCAGAAGGGGGTGACAAAGTCACCAACATGTCTCTCTGTTTTTAACCCATTAGCGTAGAATAGAGCTTCCTTTTGATAACGCCAACGTCCGTCAGAAAGGATACACAGCATACTTGCACACATATACTGGAGCACTGTCTACACACACATACACACACTCGAAACGTTAACCTGAAGACAAACACAATGCTAAACGCACAAACTAAATGTCCTCACATGAAAAGGCAGCCACTACTGTGCACACAAAGACACATAGATATACATTGAGATTCGACATTCAAAGACTATTCTTCCACGCACACAAAAGTGTAAACACATTCACTGGACGTACAGACCACCATTTTTGAAAACCCTGAACCCCAAGGCTGATACTGGGACTCAGTGTCATGCCCTGTGAACCCCTGCATACCTCTGTTTCCATGGAAACAATATGCGACGACCAGTTGGGAACAAAAACCAAAACCAGAAGTAAACAGTGACCTAATGTTTTGTTGTTACAGAATGAATCCATCAAATCTGCATCTGTTGTGATTAACCATGTTACATGTGCATGTAAATCCTAATAATGTAAACAAACACCTTACATAGAAGTGACTGATATTGCATGGTGTCTGAATAATATCACAGTTCAAATGGGGAGATCCTGAACAAACGAAACAAAAACAAACAAACAAACAAAACAGAAACAAACATGTCTATAAAACCCAGGTGTCTGTTTTACGAAAGGCTACAAAAACTCAACTGAACCTCCCTCATCGGCAAACAGCAAAAGGCACCACAATATTATTCTATTTCTAACTCGTGAAAAAATTGGCACATAATTGTTTTTCATAATGCTGTAAATCAAAAAAAGAAATTACATATAAATAGTTTTCCCCTATAAAAAAAGTCTTTGCTGCTAGCTAGTAGACAATTTTTGCTGAAATGAAAATAAATATTTCATTTGTTTAGAATATCTGTCTGTTATATAAAATAAAAAATATTTCTCATAGGTGCAGGTCTATAGCATATCATTTGTTT
>JAZGTJ010005255.1:0-26812 GCA_036877575.1 Botia almorhae | reverse complement strand
CATAAATAAGATATATGGCCTTGTCTCAACACTCAGCTGTCATCGTCTAAATTCATACGGCTCATGGGAGACACTTAGCATTGTGTTTCACAATGACTGCCCAAAGGAGCGCACACTGCGTCCAGATAATGCACACACACAATTGGGCAATGTGCATTACAGAGTGGATGGAGAGCATTCACGGAAGTGGCCCGCGGGCACCTCCACAATGAGATGCTTCACTTGATTTGAATCAGAACTATTTTTATCCTCCCGACCTTGTGGTTCTTCTCCTTCAGCCGGCTGCAGGACAAAGTGTCAAAAAGCTAACAGGTTGGTGGTGTTAATGAGCAAACAGTGGGCGAGTCACACTGCCGGACGCTAGAAATCTGAACGTTTAACTGTTGGGCAACCTATCAAGCTTTGGAAAATCAATCAATACACACACACATAAAAATGCACGACTCAAAAAAAAGAAGAACCAGTGAAGGAAAGCAACTCTCTGTTCCAGCGTCCCCAAACACCCGATGAGAGAAGTGTGTGTGCATTTGTTGGGCCGGCCTCCGCGGTGATCTAGCGATAATCCACTCCTCTCAGCAGCAAATGAGGTACAAAGAGCAGAAGAGAGAGTGAACCGCAGAGAGGAGGCCTCAAGCTGTGATTACTCTATTTAATTCAACATGGTTTCTGAGGCATGAAACATGCTCAGCCCGTAAATGACTTCCTCCAACGCTGTCTCTCTCCTACACTCCCCAGCCAGGCCTGAGGACCAGGGCTCCTGCACCTGATCGTATCTGCCTTTCTCTCCTCACTTACAAAAGGGAAACCATAATCTGGGGACAGATATTAGGAGCACATTAGTTTGCTTCCCCAGGCTAAAGCACTTCTGGAACAGGGAATATAAATAAAGGGCCCTTTTTTATTGGTATTGATTCACATTCCTCTTAATGTGCCACTTCATACAATAGCATGTTCACTGATACTATAGGAGGACTATTCGACTGCAAAGATATTTCAATCTTAAAAGGTACAGTTCACTCAGATATGAACATTTCTGCTCTAAATTACTTTTAATTCCCCCAAATTCTAATTCTTTGATTTCTTTAGTGGAAGACAAACCGAATTACTGATAACAGAATGTCTAAGCTGTTTTTGTCTTTATCCATACATTGTACATGACTGGTGCTCACAGCTGTCAAGCATGTTAAGATTTTCAGTAATATAAAAAATAAAGCTGTGCATGCTGTGTTAAAAACTATCATTTAATTGTTTTTCTTTTTGTGCTTGCCAGCTTCAGGGCACTATCCACAATGTATGCAAATAATCAACTTTTACATTTTACCACAAAAGTGAGTGCAAGTAAATGAGAGTGAGAAAATGATCATCTTTATTTTTGAGTGAACAATCCCTTTAAACTTCCCTGTTACTTCGGTGGACCCACGTTACAACACACGTAGATTTTCACGCTCTATTAATTGCAATAAAATTGCTGACAAACCAGCAGGCCGAGCTGAGCGGCATGTGAATGGCCAAGCCTGTAATTGGAGCCCTGTGTACGTAAAGATTTTAACCCAGCCTTACAAACGCACGGTCCTGTCCTGACCTCACAGGGTCTCTGAGGTGTCATGTTCCGATACGCTCTCTCCGGCATTCCTGTTCTTTTCAGTCGACTTGACAGTGTTTTGTGGTGAATCGCATAATTAACACAGGGATCTGCAGAATTCAGTGACTAAACATAATTACTTCTCCCCCTCCTATCCTCTCTTAATTCTTTCCTGCGGCCAGGGGTTTCGGCCTGGCTGGACAAACACAATGGGCTGTCATGTCAGGACAGCGCAGGCTGGTGGGACAGTGGTGGTGAGGGAGGGGACATTCAGCTCCAATGGGCACTGCATGCTGGGACTCGGGGATATCCACTGACACGGAGGTGACAGCTCCGAGAGGGAGAAACAGAGAAAAGAAATAGTGGGGGAGATTCATAATTGACATCCCTCCACGAACGCAAAGTCGGACGAGACCGAGGAAGTTTATCGCATGGAAAAGCGCATTTAAAGGTACGGTACACCCGCCGGTCACGTGACCAGGCACGGGCAGTGACCTCACAGGCTACGTATCTATACAAACACGGCACACAGAATAAACGTTAAACAATGCAGAGGAACGTAAACAATAAATGCATCATCGACGACCATCCCACAACCGGTCGCTGTCCAAACTACTGCCATTCTTCCACCTCACAATGGTGTCTGAGAACTCACAGAGCAACAGTATGTCTCAACAGGTAGGAACAAATCCTACAGGAATGAAGAAAAGGTTGGGAAGACAACATGCAGGTTGGTGAATGTGGTTAATTAGAGCTGAATTACCTGGCTCACGGTCCCCTGCTCTGTCCTCTCATTTCCTCCGTAATCCCACCTTTCGGGCTTCGGTTAAGCTTCGGCCCCCAGGACGTTGGGCTGTTCCATCCCCTGGTTCATTCTTTCAACAGCTCATTTACTTCTGCAATGTAACTAGGCTTTGGAAAAGGGTTAATCCCCTAACACCCCCCACGCCCCCCCTCCCCAATCTAGCACTCAGACCCCCACTGCTAACTCTATACACTCAAGAGCTGAAAGTATTTTAGCAGAGCATTACGGATGTTGATGTTTTTTCAATATATTGGACATTTGAGAGGGAACGGAAAAGTAATCGCATTGCGGAGACGAGCGTGACAATAAACCAGATCATTTAAAGAAGTGAAATAAAGTGACATGCAAGCCAAGTATGGTGACCCACACTCAGAATTTGTCCTTTGCATGTAACTCATCCAGTTAGTTTACACACATTGAAGTAGTGAGTTGTGAACAAACACTGCAAACTATGAACACACACCCAGAGCAGCGGGCAGCACTACAGCACCTGGGGAGCATTTTGGGGTAACGTGGCTTGCTCAAGGGCACCTTCATTGTTTCCTGCTGGCACTGGGAATCAAACCAGCAACCTTCTAGTTACAAGCCCGACTCTCTAACCAGTAGGCCACAACTGCCCAGCCACCCTTGTTTTTCATTACTTTGAAGAGACTCCTTACCCTCAGATTTGGGTCATTTGTTAAAGCACCCAAACATCTACCACAGCGATAATGTTTATTTACATAGCAAACACACTCTCAAGTGTGATTTGCATTTGGAGGAGTGCTGCTTTGGCCTTGGCGTATTTCATACAGGGTTAGAAGGGACAACTGTACAACAGGCCCAAAGCATTATGGGATGTGGTGAAAAACACCCGCCGGTAGATAAAGCATGCCCACACACTCCTTCCATCTGATATTAGCTATACACTTACTACAGCTCCAATATAAAAGCTTGAGTGCGTGCCAGCCATTTTACAAAACTGTTATTATACAAGAGAAATACCATTAGCAACAGGTGTTTCAACCCAGCTAACCTCGCTTTACCCCAAACGTGTATCTAACCTGCTTGTCTTAATCTCCCAATCCACAAACCTGAGAGGTAGTGTGTAATATAGTCAAGTTCCCCACCGCCCCAGACTGAAGAGTGTGGATTACTTTAATCCGTGTTTGGCATTCTAATCCAGGCTAACAACGCAGTGTGACTGTTCAGGGAGACTTTTTGGGGTGTGGGTCCATCCCGGATCATTAAGGGGATTTAGACTTTGCAGTGGGAGACATTGTAATGAGGTGCAGATGTGAAAAGGGCAGCTCAGCGCTTTACTGAGGATGTTTCTGCTCATTGAGGCTGTTGATTAGCAGGCGGGGTGAGAGGGGACGCCCTCCTCACACCCTAGAGTCAGGTAAGCATGTGCAGTCAGCTGTGGTGTAATGCAGACCGTTAGCCCAATTCCTCACCTTGCCACTTTTGAAATAGTCTTTTCTCCCATAATCCTCATTAACCGCAGGGGTGGGGGTGCGTAAAGTGACAAACACTCTTAAGGGAAAGTTCATTTCAAAACGTATATACGATTTTATGATTGTGTTTCAGCATTTAATATCGCCGTCTAATTTTATTTCATTTTTAATAATTGCTGTATTACAATTTCTAAAAACAACTAGCTTGAAAATAAATGACCATCTTGTCATTTTTAAAAATATATAAGTACTGATTACAATTTCTAAAAACAACTGACTCAAAACTAAATAACCATTTTGTCATTTTTAAAAATATATAATCTCTATATATAGGGTGGGTGTAAAGTACCTAGGCATTACAAATTGGCTATAGAAACAGTACTGTATTACTGGAGTCATGATGAAAACAGTGACTAAACAGACGATAGTAAATAGGATTTCATATTTCCCCCGTCGACAGTACAGACATCAGCCGCGAGAGGCGCTCATCCCAAACGACGCCCCTCAGCAGACGCGGGTGCATTCCATCCACTGGTTGACGCCCTCCGGCGCTCGCGTTGAAATTTAAAGATTTGCTGCCGCAATCAAGTACATGTACAATTTTTCAATAAATTTGTATTAGAAACATGAACTTTATCACATACCAGCCTGCATATCTATATAATATTGACGACTTAGACAAAAACAAGTAAAGCATTAACAGCAAGAACCCTTGCTTATAATTCACCACCCACACCTACTCTAATAAGAGACCAAACTCTTTAATTCAGTTATCACGCCCTCTTGTGTTCACTCACTGGCATAACAGTTTTACACAGTTCACACCTCAGAAATCCACATTGAAAGTTTGTCTGTGGATGTTTTAACCTGAGGGCTAACAGAGAGTACGAAATAAGAAGCAAAATAAATGCGTTATGCGATGCAGTTCAACAAAACCATCTTGAAGAGGTTCATGATTCCATTTCTTGTCCCTCCTGGAACATTGTGAAACATTTCAAACGTGAATCACTGTTAACATCAAACTTTAGCAATCCTTTATTGAGGAAAACAGATCATATTCACTGTTTGCTACTGAAACATCACAACATCATACTGGGGACGTTCAACACACGGGCTCATCAGATGGTTCGAGAAAAACAGAGAAAGAACGCAAGCTCCAGAGAATTCCAGCACGTTCTCCAAACACGCCGGGGCAGCAGTTTCCCCCTCTTAAAATGAACCCTCTTTAGACATGACTTAAGCCAAAAATTTGGAATAAATAAAATACTTTGTCTCAGTTACTCCACTCATCAATTGCTGTTGACATACACAACGCAAATGAATGTCCTTGAGCACTCACTGCACAAAATATATCTCTCTACTATCTGAACCGGAGACCGTTCGTTAAATTTACTCTGTCTTAATGTTAAAATTAAGCTTTCAAGCATATAGCTGCGTGTAAGCATACAGCTGTGTACCAGAGGGGGAAAACTGCAATATATATATATATATATATATATACATACATAAACAATCATTTCATAAAATTCCATTTTAAAGCTACACACCGGAGCAGGTGAAGTCGATGAAAACAAAACGAGGGAGGAACAAGAACTTAAGGCCTCGAAAGCACGCAGCTGCCCAGACGAGACGACGATTCGTCTGGATTACGTGGAGTCAAGATGTATACAAAGAAGCTAAATCAAACGATAAATGCACGCGTGTGCGTGTTACGCGCGAGCGTTTCAAATGCGGGTGTGAAAACATACGTTCATCAGTGTGTATAAGGGATACATTCTTCCATAGCAAACCGCCCTGTAATCGCAGTTCTGCAGCCACGGATCACCTTTAACACGCACAGATCATAAACAAAAACTGATCCTAGATTAGGCATGTAAAAAAAAGCACTCAATGAATATTCAAGTACCTATCATCCAGAAGACAGCGCCCACTTCCATGCTTTCACCCCACTGTTAAAGGAAAAATATATATAGCTATATACACACACACATACGTCTGCAGATGCACTTCAGAAATACTCTAACTACTTTTTCTCTCATATAGACTTTAGTATTTTTCGTTTTCATAATCAAATGCGAGTGCAATCAAACAATACCAATTACGTCATATAATCTGTAAAAACAAAACAACAACATTAAAATGCAGAGTCAATAAGACAGAGGGGGAAACCATCTTGAATTTTACAACTTTGTTAGAGAAAAACACAAACCAGAAGGCAAGCTGATGCGAAAACAGAACAGAGGTACATACAGGCTTAAAGGAGATTTAACCATTTAATACAGTCTGGTCATTTTAGGGGACCAGAAACAAACTCCTGTATCTCCACCCATCCAACAAACGTCTGTTCCGTCCTGGGCGAGTTTGGCCATTATCTCCCGCCGTCTGATGAGTGTTCTAGATTTTTTTTGTCATTTTAATTTTTTATGTTTAACAGCAAGCACCAAAAAGAATGAATGACACTAGCAGAACACTCCCACACGCCCCCACCCCCAAAAAATAAAATCCACAAGATACATTTTTGTGGCCAGCAGCAGTTATGACGCAGCAAAATCGGGTGCATGAAACTGAACTGATGCCGTCCGGCTGGATGGGTAGAGCCCTCTGGAGTCGCAGGGTTAGAACAGAGGGTGTCAGAAACAGTGAGCAGGGACTGAAATAATGCCTGATGGAATATCTCCTAAGTCACCCGTGGTGTGATACAAGCCACGTCTGAGATACAATCAAGGCAGAAGATAGGCACTCCACATTTAACAGAGGTCCAAAAGGCCCAGCTTCCTGTCCCTCTTAGAGCTCGATGGCCCCGCCCACCTTCAAATGAGGTCAGAGTTCACGCCTCCCAATTAGCATCCAGCAACAATCGATCCGGCAGTCTCGTCACTGCTTTAAACTGACAAGATTTCGAAGGAAAGGGGAGGGTGGGGGACTAAAAATACATTTCTCTCTACCATACAACGCAGTTTTAAAAATCATAACATTTCTGTAGTTTTTCATCTTTAAAAAAAAACAAAAAAACAAGTACATTTTCCAGACTCGTTGTTTAACATTTCCTATGACTCGCGCAGAATCAAAACCAAAAACAAAGTGTGTGAGCCAAAAGGTTTTCTTGTGTGAACCGTGGACATTCTCGTGTGAAGACAGGAACCATCCGCTGTTCGGGCTACCAGTGGCCCTCCAGTTCACCTCCGCTCTGTGACAGGGAGAAAACAAAGGAAAAGAAATGAGCAAACAGAAAAACAGAGGGTAAAACACTGACTAGCCAGAATCAGGGAGGTAAAAAAAAACAGCAAAAAATCCAGGGAGGGTGTGAGACAGAACTCAAGAGAAGACTTTCAGGTTCTTGGGTTCCACGTAACCAAAACTAAAACAGGAGAATATGATCGCGCTAATTACTTGAAAAAAAGCTAAGCATCTATGACAGGAAATACAAAAACAAACAGGTTAATTCACTGTAGGTAGAGGCTAAAATAACCCATTAACACTTTATAGTCTCAGGGAAAAAGACAGAAGCGCTCATTAGTGGGAAATAAACACGCACTCAAATACAAACAGAAACACACAAGGGGGTTAAGACCTACAAGACCTGACCAGCATTGTCTTTGCTGCTGAAAGTTCCCGTTTTTCAGGAAATGCATCTGTTAAACAGCAAAGTCATTTTCCTCTTCCTGGAGACGTCTGAGTCATGCAGGTTTGAAACTCACTTACCTCTGGCGTAAACAGAGCTTCCAATAAAAAGCTCATGAACAACAACATAAGCCACAGAGAAGTTATCTGATTATAAATAAGTTTTCTTAGGTGATAAGACCACACCCACCTCAGTGAGCGCGAGATGGCAAGTTCTCACACGAGCCACACGCAGCATTCAGCACACAGCTCGGAGTTTATCGGAATTGTGAGGTGTGCCGTCTCATTGACTGGATGTTTAAAATCACTAGTGATTGAATTTTACAATGAACGGCAGCGAGACAAATCAACAGTTGAATTGGATTTATTTATTTTTTTCAAAGAACTGCAGCATGAAACAAAATAGAAATCTTATGCCCAGGAAATAAATCAGGAGCACAAATCAAACTGGCAAACAAGCGCTCTGAGCAATGAAGCCCAACTCTGCGCTTCTGCTCTGAGTAACAGGAGCTGTATACAACAATGGCAGCATTACCTGCATACATTCGCTAATTTAAGAGGATTACACAGTGTGCTTTACACGTTAACTTCTAAATCAAACGCGGTTCAAAATAATCAGCTTCACATCGCTTTGTGGCAAAGAAAATAAACGAACCAATAAACAGTTTGGACCATCAGATGACATCATTCAGCTTGAGTCTTTTACAACAAGCTCTGTGCAAATACTGCAGAGTCCACACATTCACGAATGATCATATAGCAGCACTGCTTTAAGTGTAGCTGGCTTTCTTCTGAAAGTAATACAGTCTCTGTATATCATCCCCTTTAATGCATGACATTTACATTTTAAACAAAGCCATTTGTCGAATGGAACAGCACAACAGGAGAAATGATTTACAGCCACAGAGAACTTTGCGAGAACAAGATTGTGCAGGCTTAGAGCAGACTTTAAACAGTATTGATTAAGACATTATAATCTCATATGGTCCACGTTTGAACAGCCAGTGCTTTCCGTTTGTGCTTATACCTCAAAGAGACACCTGGACGGTAGAATTAACGCTCAAAGAACATACAAAGAACAATCACGTTTCAGAGCGCAGCCCAAATTATAAACCAGAGTGAGATAGTGATAATGGAGAGAGAGGAGAGAGAGAGATACAGTCTTAGAGTTCCCTTTTAAACTGTGAAATAATTACTTATGATTATACAGATAATCTTACATTTTAACATGTTTGATACACACCACACACACACTCTCTCATTATAGAGAACAAAACAAGCTGCTCCTGGTGGTCCTACAGCATGTTAATACCATTTAATGATAATCGATCACAAGACAACCCATAATGCAGAGTACACATGCATTGCATGGCACTACAGCCAAACAGTCATCTGTATCTTTGGCACGGCCCAGATTGTGCACTCAGTTAACTAACCATTCCCCCTCAACCGTTTAACTATTTACAAGGGTAAACTCTCTTTGGATGCGATCAAATCAATAATTCAGATTTGTACATTCGTAAGTCCCTTCTAGATTAAGAAAGACTCATCCATGTGTCTTTTCAGTATAAATAACACTGGGCCACATGCAGAGATACAGAAAAGTGCTAAATAATGCGGACAGAGCTGGGATATGCCAAGGTTAACCTCGCTAGCAGTTTCAGAGCAGGTATTTAGCGCTAACAAATTCTCAATAATAATCGAAACAACTGGCTAAACTGCCTTGATTTGTGCTGAGCTCACATCTTAACGACCAGTACAAATACACATCCATGAATGCAACTAAATACCTGCCACGAAACTGTACCAATCAGAACAGCAACCTAGCAGCCTGGGCCTATTGAGCAGGTCTGGGGTTCGATAGCTGGGGAGCATGGGGGGGGCGTTCAGGGTTAGTGGGTACTAAAGTGGATGTAAAGGGTCATGCAGTGGGGGCGCCAGAAAGCTTGTCCGAAGTCGGCGATGTTGCAGGTTCGTCCTGCCCCTCCTCGGGGTTGAGGGGTTCAGTGGCTGGGGATGGTGGGGGTGAAGGAGGGTCCTCCTGGGGCTCGGGGCGTGTCACGGTGCCCGTCTCGCAGGACAGCCGGTAGCTGGTGAGCGCCTGCTCCAGCACGTGGCGGTATTCGCCTCTGTGGCTGAGCCGGAACTGTCGAAACGCCTCTAGCAAGTGGACGGCAGCGGCGTTCCCGTCGTCCTCCTCATCGCCCGCTGCTCCTCCCTGGCTGTCCTGGTGCAAGACCCCAGTGTCAGTGGACAGAGCAGGTTAAGAGACCCTGCTTACGGCAGGTCACCTGCACATGACCTTATACTGCCCTTATGACGCCTTTCATGTAGAGAGATGTGGACACCCCAGTGTGACAAAGTAAGCTGGTCTCCTGGTTAGTGGCGGTAAATGCGGGTGTATGTGCGCAAATGCGAGCGTCTTGTCGACGCACGACTCTTTTCGCGAGTCTTAAACGAATCAATTTAGTAAATAAGGATAACCAAGATGCCGGCATACAAATACAAACGGTTACAGAGTGGAAAAAGCACAGACGACAAAAAAAGCCAAGGCCTGCACACAAAGCTTAACTTGACGTGTTTGGATGTTTAAAACGCCCTCTCCAAGTACCAGTTACACTTCCTTAAATAGGACATGCGAATCAATTACTAAATGTATCGTTCTTAAATGGACAGGAATAAACCGATGCATGACAGTGACCATGTCACCTAGCCCTACATGATGTCAAAATATGAAGAGTATTTAACATGTCAGAGAACAAGGGTGGACGCAAGTTTAAACAGAGAGAAAACTCAAGGGACATTTGGGTTATTAGATCTTAACTTGTATCATAAACTGTACTAAAATACTCACCCCATCTTCTCTATGTGGGTTTAGCCTGTTGAAAACAGCCTCAATTACACTGCGTCTGGAAGAGATAAACATAGAGATGGATTATAAACACAAAACCCTTCAGAGAACAGACAAAACTGGTGTAAAAAGGTCACAATGGCTCTCTTGGTCCACGGTGTAGCCTCAATCCGTTATTTACGTGGAATAGCAGGTAACTAACAAAAATATGCTGCTTTGATTAACGTAAAAGTGTTACGTTTACTTGTCATTCACATTAGGAAATTCACTTCACAAGTACAGTGTCATTTTATGTTTCAAACAGAGATGGCGGTAGAGAGGCAAAGAGCTTTTGGCCATCTCTGTTTGATTGACATTTCCTGTGAAATCAACCCCAAAAGCTCAATTGCAAGTCATTATAATAAACGTACCATTGCAAATCAAGCTAAAGAGACAGAGTAGAAAACAAATGTTTTATATATTTTCCATAATAACTGATTTTTGTTTATAAAAATTACACATTGCAGCTTTAATCAACCAATTTATTAACTTTGGATTCCTACTTGCTAGCGAGACCACCTCCTGGGGGCAAGTTGGGGATGCTCTCAGGGTGAAGGCTGTGCATGATGTGGCTCAGATCCGGGATGGCTTTCTCTCCTGGCTTCTCCATCATTTCTGCAGGGTGAAACATTTTACAATCACATTACACAGACGCGGGACAACAACCTCTGAAGATAAAACCTTCAAATGGAACGTTTCATTTTCCACGG
Source organism: Botia almorhae (assembly GCA_036877575.1). Lineage (NCBI taxonomy): Eukaryota > Metazoa > Chordata > Actinopteri > Cypriniformes > Botiidae > Botia > Botia almorhae. Next base: position 15,768 of record JAZGTJ010005255.1, on the reverse strand, counting down.
CTGAAACCTTAGAATGGTGTAGGTATAAGATCAATCATCCCACACTTGTAGACACAGTATGAGCCAATGATATCCAGATGGTATATAGAGCTGGAGGGACAAATGTTGAACAGGTTTCACCACAGCTGTCCTAACAACATGTCTAGTGGAAAACACTCAAGAATTTGAAGATCTGACCTAACATTCCCCATCCAGGAAAGACTCGGAGGCTTTAGACATTTTAAAACATGCCAGGATGTTGAGAGAGAAGAACCAGAAGGGGAAGAGAAGGACTGTGATCCAAACAGTACTTACAAAGAGAGAACAGATCACCAGAACCAACAGACACACTGAACTTTGGTTCAAGCCTATGTGGATCACTCTTATTTCAGTTAGACTGAGGTCCGTGAAGATGAAAGGGGTTCTCACCTTCCACACGAGCCTCCAGGAACTTGTCCAACTCGGTCTCTCTCTTTATAGCCTCCTCAGATACCTTTGGAGCATTGGGGAAACATACTAGAACGACGCTCATGTTGTCTCGACTTCCCTGGTTAGGAGAAGAAAAAAAAAGGACATGAAAACAAACTAAACATAAGGATCCTTCACCGGATAAAAACCCAACCTGTGGAGCGAGTGCGCGTGTATGTTTATAGAACCGCTCCTACTGTAAACCCACTATAAATCTAGAGTGCCTCATATTCTGCCAATATTTACCTCGGATGGAAATTTGTGACATCTACTCATACTTAAGACACTAACCAGACCTTCACAGTGAAACATCTTCCAAGTGGAAGGGAAAAACAATCAGAGGTTAGTTTCCAGCGTACGTATGAGCCATACATCACAAAAACACATGAGGTACGCTACAGGCTAACAATGGAAAGCCTAGACTTTATCTTGACTGGATCTCTCCCGAGAGCTGTGACCTCACCCGTGGGGTTCTTGGCTCTGTCCTAGCCTCTAAAAAGCAGATAGAGGGTTTGTGTGTTTTTTGGAGGGCACTGGCGGGTTTCTCGAAGGAAAAAGTCATCACAGAGTCACTTTAATGGGGTAGGAAGATCTAAAATGATCAAATGCGGCAGTTCGTGGAAAAGGGGATGAGGATTTTTAAAACAGAATAATGGGTTTTAACACAGCGGGTCCGTCTAATGAGAGAAACAGGCATTATGCTTATGTAAGGGCTCAAAAATTTAGCTACATAAAGCTGTGCAACTAATGCAAACCAGAATAGACTCACTCACTAGGTATGACAATGGGTTTGGATTTAAGCAACAAAGCAGACAGCTGAGAAACCAAGAATGTCTAAGTTGCCTCCTCACCTTATGCAAACAGGTGTCCACCACTGAGTTGCAGACCTTCTCCAGGTCCTCACACACCTCCAGACGAGAGCGCACAAAATCGCACAGCTCTTCGTTGCTCATCACATCCCAGATGCCATCGCAAGCGAGCACCACAAACTCGTCCTCGTCTGGAACCCGTGGGATCTCGAACACCTCGGGTTCTGGAGATACCAGCTGCTCGGTGGGACCCTTCCCGTCCACGCACTTGTAGTCATAGTCCCCCAGAGCGCGCGATACGGCAAGAGAACCGTTCACCCTTTGGATCATTACGGAACCGCCCGCGTTCTGAATGCGTTCTTTTTCGCGTGGGTTGCAGGGCTTGTGGTCTTGGGTGGAGAAACGCACCTGACCGGCGCGACTGAGCACGGCGCGGGAGTCGCCGCAGTTGATGAAGTAGAGGTGCTCGGGCGACACCAGCACGCCGACTGCGGTGGAGCCGCTGCGGTCCATGCCGTTTCGTAGGTCTGAGAAGTTGCGCATGTAGTCGTCGATCTTCAGGAAGCCGGAGCGAATGCCGCTTTTAACTCCCTCCACGGAGTCGGGGCCTGAACGGAAGTCCTCGCTGCTGGTTATGATGTGCTCCAGCAGGTGTTTGGAGCAATAGTTAGCCACACGGGAACCGGCGTGACCGTCGTACACGGCGAAGAAGGACCAGTCGTCCAGGCCGTGGGGAAGACCCACCATGGCTGTGTGCGCGTCCTCCATCTCGACCCGCCAGCCCTGCATGCTGCTCAGACCGAAGCGCAGGTCGTTTCCTGCGCCGTGAGCATTGTGTTTTTCAGTCTTCGGTTTGTCCAGGAAGGCCCCCATGGCTCAGGACACCGTCTGTGAGAAACAGAAATGCATTGAAATGACACAAACGCACCATACGAACACAAAAAGCAGTACACAGCAAGCCATAAACACAGTCATTATTGTATAATCAACTGTAGTGTAATACGGTATCGACTCTGAGGTTAACAACCTTATCCGATCCTGACACGCGACTGTTCGTTTAATCCACAAACTCCAAAACAAATTTCAGCAGCAAAGATCCACGCCAGCAAAGCTGTAACACTGACAACATGTTGTCTGGCATCACTCACAGCCACACGTCCTCGTTTGCTCATAAAAACAACACGTCTGTATAAACGCATAATAATTGCTGTGAAAGTGAAAACTGACTTAAGATTTCGTGACCTAAAGGCCCTCACAACAGCAGATACAAACAAGATACTAAACAAAAGTTCTGGGCTCTTACACAAACAAACAGTTCTAACCAAATGTTGAAATCGCCTTCTTCAAAGGCCAACAAAATCCAACGTAAGAGCGCTAGGATCAGTCATTAATGATTAAACTGCAATAAAACATTAGGCGGCGTACACAAGAAAACATTCAGAATGATGCTCAAAAGTTTTTGGCTTTTGACAAAAACCAAATACACATTTAAACATTCAAAACTTGTTCATCAAAGACCAATACAAGGGGACTAAAATCAGTCATTAATGACTAAGCTCATTAATGACTGGAAAAAACATGAAGCAGCATACACAGGAAAACATTGAGAGGGATGTTAAATGAGAACCGTTCACTCACAAAAGTGGAATGTTTCAGTGTAAAGATACATTAGTGATCATCTTAAATATGTTATATAATAAACTATAAACTATATAAAAAACAAGGACATATAACTGTTTTACAGCGAGGCAGACATAAGGATGTTTAAAAAAGACCTGTGGACACAGAGGCTCCAGAGACAGATGGGGTGTGTCAGAACGGTAACACAACCCCCCTGCATCATCTTTCATCTCAAGTGTCATTTCTATCACAAACTGGCTCTGGCTATCTTTACCTCATCTGCATGACAAGCACGCACGCAGAGGGACGTCAGACGCATGCATAAAAACAGCGCACGTACCGCACAGCCACAGCATGCGCGCGAACATCCTGTTAAGAAGACAGAAGCAAAATGTATTTTTCATCAGCCTGATTCCCCACCCAAGTGCAGGATTAGAAAGTGTGGCGCAGCTATAAGCTGCTTTGGGCCAAATCTCAACCTTAAGACCATTACATGACTCCAGGAATAGTCAGTGAAATGTATTACAAGCCCAAATAAGCCATTAGACAAATGGAACAGAAGCCATCTCGTAAGCTATGCGATCGCCACCCGAGACCTTGACCTAGCGACCAAAAAAAACAGCTAGTAGGCTACTAACCAGCAGTCACTCAAGGTTTGCCAACAGATATTACGAGAAGGGTCATGGGATAGGTCAAATTAAAGTGTGCCCAGCCTAGCTCTCTCTCATTCTTTGGATACTCTCCTCTGTGTAGGTCTGTTTATCCACTGGAAGAATGAGAACTGGCAGCAGTCAGCAGGGCTGGCCACCAGTGAAAGTTCCAGCATATAGAGAATCAGGGGCTCATAACAACGGCCAAAGCCCGTGCATGTGTCCCATCAGGGACTACGCTAGACCTTCCCAGAACGGTGGCTTCTTTGGTCTTTGGTCACGACTCCACATGACACGACAGGAATGGAGGGCATGTGCCCAAAAAAGGGGGTTGGGTGCTGAAGAGCATGCTTTGGAGCACTGCGGTTGTGCAGTGTCATGGCTCGGCTGACCAGGCAATCGGTTTGGCCAGACCACCCCCTCTGTGAGCAAGACACTATTAATAACCCTTCAAAATCAGATTGGGTTACTTGCTTCTGAAAGCAGACTGGGCTTTCTGCATCCCTAAGGCAGTCATTCATGAGAGCGAGCAGGGCTTCTCTCCAACCCTCACACAGTCCAGAGACTCATTTCTGAAGACGTCCTTGTTAGATCCTCCTCTTTCCGGAGCCTTGAAGCGGAGATGATCTCTGTCAGGAGTAAACGTACATATCCATCATGCAATGCTTGCTTTGATCAAACCCTGCCATTAGCATGGCAGATACGCTTGACAGGGAGCTTTGTTAATGCTCAGACTTCAAAAAAAAAAAAGACCAGGTGTCGTTAACGCATGTATCAGATCAAACGATAGCAAACAAGCATAACGTCCGGAAATGAGGTGGGGGTCTGAAAAGCTAGCTTGGTGTGAACATTAGCAAGGTGGTGGGAGAGAGAACAACTGAATTTACAAACCTTGTGACCACAAAGTAACAGACGTGACGTATACTACATGAGGTTAAACATTGGGGGCGTTTCCAGGTACATCAAAATGGTGACAAACTGACTTTTGAACTGGCAACCTGCAAAATATAACCTACTTGAATATATGGAGCTCAGAATTTAACTTACATTATTTTAACCAGAAACAATTGTGCCGTTTAAAACCTATATGACACAAAAGTAATTTAATAAATAACCATTTGGATGAATTCAATAATGACAGTACGTGACTCACTTTAACATTTAAAGCACCCAAAAGTGTCAACAGAAGGAATCTGCAGCTTAATCGTTTTCTACATTGGTTTAAAAAAAAGACCTAATATTTAAGCAATTTCACAGTAATGTCATGCCAACATGAGATCCAGAAACACTCAGATCCAGAAGTTCAGCACTCTTCACAAAAAACAGGTTTTCTCTTTTGTAAATGGCGCTATGCTTTACAAATTTGAACTCAATATTTATTGGTGTCATGGTGGCCGCCATGAAACAGCTTTAAAATCAGGCAGTTTATTGTCCATAAACACTTGTGGTACTTGGTAAAATGATCAGCGAGTCACACACACTTTATTTCTGACACTCGTGGGTGCTTAATTAGGCATTTATGTGAGTCATAATGCAAAAAAAAGACTGAATGAGGCGTAAACAAAACTGCATACTACTGTACATAATACACATTGAAAATTCATTTAGATAACTACTGCTGCTACCATCTAACTCTCCAAACCAAATGTGTTTAAACACATATATGATATTTAAACATGATGCTGTAATACCTGTTAAAGGAAGCTAAGTGTTGAGCACTGTAACAGATGATGATGATGATGATGAAAAACAATCCAAATTTTTGCCACAACCCCTAACTCATGCAAGGCCACAGTTATGACTCTTGCTCTCGTTTTCTTAGCGCGACTCCATTCTAAAAATAAAGTAAACACTGTGGCATCACCAGGCAACCCCAGTGCTCCTCTCTAAACAAGTGGCTTTGCTTCATCCAGTGACCTGACTGCAGGCTTGGCATCTTCTGCGGACATGAGGTGACCTCCACTCATTTCCGCTTGAGCTCTCCATGAAAACAAGCTTTGAGTGTAACCCGTAGCCCGTCAAAATCCTAATCCATACCACTTAGCTTCCTGTTTCGATGACACTGCTAGATTGAACAACTCGACAGTGCAGCGTCTGAACACGTTACAGTTAAAGATTATAAATAATGACAATTCTGTACTATCAATGTTCATTTAGGAAGCATTTTTAGAATTTCTATTTGTCTCTTGTTAAAGTAATATAGAATTTTCAGGGCACTTTCTTAGCTAAAGGAGATGTTGCATCACGAAGGCACCAAAACAAAAGAGGAGCAACCAGGCCCTTTATGGAGAGAGCTATATCTGTCCAGCTAGCCTCAGCTGAATAAACACAGAGTTTGGAGAAAGACAACCTACCCCGCATCGCAAGCACTCACACCATATGTGGCCTCTGTTTTTCTGACATTATGATGAAAGCTGCACAGTTGGGTTCATGTAAAACACAGAAGGGCTCTCACTTCTACTGTACGCATCATCCGCCCACTCGCAGAAACACGGTAACTCCCCCACACGTCCTATCGCTGCTGGTACCGCAAGCTCTCGAGATCTTTCTCTCGAAACTGTTGTCACTGGCTAGTCATTCGTATAAAACCACAGGGTGAAACCTGAGGCTCGGGCCTCCAGTGCAAAAAATGCAGCCAAACACACTGTATCAGTGTAAGAGGGAAGTGGATTTTGGCAGGCTTACATAAGCATGGAGGGTGTGAGCGGCCAATTCGCATGCTGAAAGAGCGAACGGGTCTGTAAGGTGAAAAAAAGCAACTGAAAAGAGATTAAAAAAAGGGGAAGAATGACATGAATGACATTTGACAGAAATGTTCAGGTTGGTACACAGATAAACGTGGAACATTGTGCTGACACAGCAGAGCAGCATTATTCCAGTACGCGCTGGATACATCAGAACCAAAGCTTGATGCAAACTGCACACCTGAGTCAAAAACATTTTTTCTCCCAAAATGTTGAAACTAAACCGCAAACATTGACTTTTCATTCGCAAATTCATTATCACTGTATTTGTCATGTTGTTTTTGACTTCAGTGATAGTCTTATGAGAAAGACAGTCTGTGGATCTGTTATTTTATCGGGGTAAAAAGTAACAAATCCCATTATTCAAATTGTGAAATTATTTAATAAACAAACTTAAATATTAACAGTATTTTTACAAGGTTTAACAGAAAAAGAATATTCAAAATCAATAAAACACAGGGATAGATGATGAAAAATAATAAAATTGCGTAATGAAACAATGAAAGTAGTGTAATGAAATACGAAAAAAGTTCATGACAGCATTTCAAGCGCACTTCCTTCTCGCGCTGGTGCTCAGACACACAAAGGAGAAGCTCCTATGAAAGCAAATGAAACCAAATGAGCAAAAACAACAGACTTGCACATGATTGAGATCTTCCTGAAGGAGTTATCTCCAGCCCAGCCAAAGACCTCCAACACCAAAGCTAAACGCTTACCTTCTGTTAGAGCACAGCTATGACCTGCCACTTGCTTTAATCAAAAAGCACAGACAGACTAAGGACTGAAAGTGAAAACGAACAGCAATAGCGTTGAGAAACGCATGGCACAAGGAAAATTTCATTTTTTCCGAGGAATAATAAGCGTTGATGATCAAAGCGTTGGACAATATAGCATAAAATTCTCAATTCTTTGTAGAACTCCTGATATCTCTCGACTCTTACGAGAGATAAGAGCTTATTTTCTCCAAAAACTATTTTAAAAAGTTTAAACGCAAGAACTAAATATAAAAAAGTTCGCACAATCATTAAAATAGACACAATGTTTCTTGCCAACAAAATCATTGTAATCCATTTCATTGTAACATTCTCGTTAAAACTCTAATGCAAGTCTAACATGGAACTAATTACATTAAAAAGCCTGTTGACTAATATAATTAATGACCCAGTGATTAAGATGGCTTGTGTTCTAAGAAAAAACCCTATATACATACACACAGAATTCTGTGATGCCATTTTACACAACGTCCAAGCAAATATAGAGTGCATTTTAGTAACCAATAGTAACTTATGAATCAAGGTCTACTAAAAACTAGTCCACACAGCTGGTATCAATCAGTCAGAGTCTTTACAAGCTATTTTTAAGACAAAACAGAACCGTTACATTCACAGGAAAAAATGTATTATGTACTGGGATATAAGCTTATATCACTGCTGTGAATCAAACAAACTGCGTTTACGCGTCTATCGATTTCTAATATGGTTGAGCTACTTAACGTCCATTAGTGAATTTACCACCACTGCTTATCAAAGGCAGGGTGAGCGAACACGCTTTTTATAGAACCCAAGCTATTGCTTCTACTGAACCACCCATAAAGCCAACTCAGAAATAATCCTCAACCTCCGGCTATCAAACGTAGTTGGGCGATTCCATTAAGGTGTAAAGCACTGGAGCTAGCCAAGAGACATTAAAGTGAAAGTGACATTTTTTGACATATTAAACCAGCAAATCTGCAAGTGGCATTCTTAAAAACATTACAACACGTAGAGATACAAATACAGTTACTTATATCCAAGAACACAGTCTCAATTTTTAAAAATTAAGTCATGTATTAAGTATGATCAATGAAGAGTAAGATTTAGACCGCAGTTGCAAATCTAAGCATTGAACGCATTGTTAGACTGGGCCTAGCTCGAGCTCCTCTTTACGTCAGAAGATCAGCACAAACAAGCGTGTACACACCCTCTCGCACGCCCACACAAAACTCACTCAGCGAATTCGCGAGAAGAGTTAATTCTGACTCATTCTGAACACCACCCTGCCAAACCCATAAAACATACAAATATTCTCAAGGCACACTGCAGTTGAAATGCAGTTGCAAGAAATGCAAGTTGCGATGACGCAAAATGAAGTGCCACGCTAGCTACACAAGACTACACAACAGCTTCAACCTAAGCTCCAAACTAAGTCATCACGTAATAACAACAGCAAGTATGAATCTGTGTGAACTAGTGATTATATATGAAGAAGATTCAGTCAAATCAGTACACCACGCGTGCACATACTGTATCACCTGTGATAAAAGTGAGGCTTAAAACTTCCACAAGATAAGATTCAACAGTATTGTCCCACAGTGCTGTTCATTCCATTTCCATCACAGGATATTTGGATGGCAGACTCGTGCTTCAGTTACTGCCAGTATTTCTGTGCCTGTCACAGATCTGGGCGGACTATAAGGAAGCCACTGAGCAAACAAAGCGGGTCGCCTCAGCTGCTTTTCTTATGCTGTCAGTCCTTCATACTCAACGCTTGTGTAGAACGCTGACCCTTTCTTTAGCAATCTGTATCAGATGCACAACCTGCAAAGTCAGCGATCACTGAACTGCAGTCTGGGTCAGAGTCTCAGTGTTCAATCGTGATAAAGAACCAGTAGGTTACACACGTTAACTGCTGACGTCACGTCACCAGTCTACAGATGTACCGATTACAGTAACCAGTAAAAGATCAAAGTCCTTTAGCTGCAGTTATAATCGGGTTTCTAATCTGTTTGCAGACGCACTGTGCCAAAGTTTGAAGTTTCTCTTATTCGCATCGGCCGAGACAAGAAATAAAACGTCACTGTTTGTCGAGGTATCAATACAGAGATATGCGATTAGCTTATTCAAAAAATGCAGAAATGCAAAGCGTCCAAAAACTGACGCCAGGAGCCATAATGCTTAGATCTGAGTGAGATTTGCTATAGGATACAAATTGTGCACGAAAGAAAAAAAACATTTAACCTACACAGGGCACAAAAACTAGAAGGAACAACATTACACATGGAGTTTTCCTTTATCCTTAACGCAGCCATGAGCACGTTACTACACAAATAACACAGACAATTTTGACAGCAGGTGACTGATTGCTACACGAATTAGTTTACAACAAAAATCACCGATTAGTAAAATATTTCGTCATGAATTCAGGCCGTCGATACAAACACCAAGCAACGCAAAAGTAGCTGTGGTTAACATGAACCCTATTGTAAACGTGAGCCAACACACTGTGGGTTAAAGGACAAATGAAGCGTCTCCATACTGCGTGATAAAACTTCAAACGTCACTTATGAAACAGAAATAGAGGAGAGGTAGCAAGAGACGACACGATTACATAATCCCATGAATTCTTACTAACGCGCAGCACGAGCCGCTGGGATTATTTCTGACGCTCGCGTTTAGGTCGCTGCCGGACAAACAAAAAAGCAAAAAAAGTCTGAACCCACACACCATCAGAACAACACCATGCTGGTCTGTCGAACCCAAACGGAAAGTGGGCGGTTATGTCAGTCTTAATATCGTTATACCCGCGCTTGTGTCAACTCGCTGGTTACACAACAAGCCCAGAAACACTTAGCAATGAAATCACGCGCAGGCTCGCGCTGGTTAGCCTAGCACGAGCTCGTCGAGCGAGCCCGAGGCCCACGCGTCCCCATACTCACATTTCCAGAAATACCACGAATGTCAGCGCTGCTTTCCACTTCGGACTTTGGGCTGCGGCTCTTTTTCAGGGTCGATACGGTTTGTCTCTTCCTCTTAACGCGAGCGATCAGGGCGACTTCACGTGAGAAGCGATCATTCCGTTAACGGCGATTCTCTGCTTTGGTAGCGTGAATTTTTGCGCATGTTTGACGCCAACGCAGCCGCCCTGGAATAAATCTACCGACTTTGTGACTGAATGTTTCTAAATAGCTTATCAATATGATATCATGGTGCGAAATAAAGCATTACACACATCCGAGTAATAAGCTTCTATGGGGAGGCCAAGATTTCCTTTGGTTCAGAGTCTTGTGCGTCTTGATGAAGGGGAGGGATAGTTTGTTCAAGTGGCCCGATGATTGGCTGAAACTCCACCGAGCGTGTTTGCTAATTGGATTATTTTGCTGACAGCTAGGACGACGGAGGGCGAAAGCCGCGATATGATTGGCTTTCGCGTTGTCGTTTACCGTCATCGGGAGAATACATTACGCCCAAAACGTTCGTTGAGTTTGGCGTGTTTATGATTAAAATCTCCAAAACCTCGTGACGGAGGTCAAAGTTGGGGCGAGAAAATAGCACAAGATGGACCTTTAGGTTTCTGTGATGTGATATAACGTAATATATATATATATTATATTATATAATTTGTATTATTGTATTTCATATAATAGGCTACTAAAACAATACAAGTTGTTATAGTGACTACATATTTATTAGAGAATGTGCAGTTGATGTCACGCCGTGTTGAATTCTGGGTAATATTTTTGTTTCGACACCATATTGGGAGGATCACGCTGCCTTTGTGATAGCATTTTGATTTTCTGTTATGATTATGAGAAATGTCACCAGTGTGGGTCATTCCTGCTGCATCAAGAACAGTCAACTCACATCATTGTTCAAGGAAAAACTGAACAATATATTATGTTTTTGCAATATCATATTTTTTGCTTTTTCTACATATAAAATCATGAAAAAGAAAAAGTAATAAAACAGAAATAGATTTTGCGTTGTGTGATATGGGTCATAGCTACTGTATACCTTGGTGTTCTTACTCAAATAGAGTGATGAGGTCTAGGGTCTTTCAAACTTTATTTATTATTATTTTTCTTGTAGCTTGTATCATAACATTACCAATGGCTTTTTTAACAGTACCTGAAGGGTATCACTGTTACATATGAGGTTAATGAATGCAGACAGAAGTAAAGAATCATCATGGGAAGTAGAACACAATAAACATGTTGTGTTCAACTTTATTAAAAGACTTCTGCTTGAATGCTTTATGTGGATACACAGACCAAACTGTGTGCTGGTCTGCCTACTGCGTCCGCTTTATACCGTGGTTAACAAACCACAGACACTGCAACACAAATGCCCTTTCTGTTATGTTTCTTAAGAGCTGAATGGTTAACAGTGGTGGGTGTTCCTTTGCAATGTTTGTGAACGTTTTGAAATGATATCATTGACTGCTTGACAGCACCATCAAGTGGTCACTAGCAGTCTCTTTACTGTACTTTTACAGTAATGAAAGTGGCAGCAGCACAGACTTCCAGTAGTGCATCAGCAGGGAAATACCCCGTGTCTGGTGTCTGGTTATGTCTGAGTCAAAGACTCAAGATGGTCATTAACTGCAGATCATTACACCAGGTTCCCATGGTTGTGGAAAACCAGGACATAATAGGGAATTTTAAAAGAGTGATTTCCAGGCCTGGAAAATTCATGGAAATGAAGAAAAGCCTAAAAATGTCACAGGAATTTTTATAGTAAATATAATAGTCAGCTCAGAAATTGGTCTTTGTGAGTCAGTAGATGAGATTCAGTACCATGAATGCTGTACGCCAATAGCAAACTGTGGAGTCAAAGCATTGTAATATAAATTGATTTTATTTAGTCGTATTATTAAAAACGAACAGCTGTAGCTAAATTTAAAAAACATAATAAACCATTTGGGCTATTGTACAACAATTAAGTATTGTGCAATTTCAATAATAATAATAAAGGCATCAGGGCCAACAGGAAAACTCTGTGGGACGCACTGTGGGAACTTTGCTAATTTGAGAAATGTGTAATTCAAAAAACATGAAACTGCCTAATTATTAGGAGCTTATAAAAGTCGAGATGATGGTGAGTGTGCATTCCAACACTCATGTTGTTCTGGAATAAGTGCTGCTCTGAGGCAGAGTTAGATCATGATTCCTGGTGACATCATGCAGCTGTTGCTGACTGGACAGTTTTGCCTAGAAGCAACATCATGTTTAAATATTTGTGAATGTTTGCATTAATACATCTAGTATGCATGGTTAATTATGCATGGTTGGGTGTGTGCGTGTACACAGAGGAAAGATGGCACAATGCGTGTGGACAATCAACCCCTTTTCTAATTTTTGCCACTATAAATGAGAGCATCTCTTCCTCATTATTTCAGATTGTTTTGGCAACACAGGAACCTTTAGACTCTCGAAAGATCTGCCTTGCGCCCAGTCCATTACCTCCATCTGCTTTACCTCACCAAACCCACAAACGCTTCATTTTGATCTTGCTCCCTGTTTTGCTCTCTCACTCCTCACTTTCTACTCCATCCTCACTCTTCCTTGATAGATTAAAAGTGATTTAATTCTTTGTGAACGTGAACGCTTTCAGGGGATTCACTTCACATTAAGCACGCTCTCCCACACAGCGTTAAATATTGAGCGAGAGGGTTGTTTTGTTTTTATAATTTCTCTCCCCACAGGTGGTGTTGGCAGCCATAGCTCGGAGACCACGAGAGGAAGCTGCATTTTGATGAGCCGTCAAATGAATGAACAAAGCAGGCTGGAGGCTCAGCGCTGCTGCGGACCGCCAGGAAAGCCAGTCTGTTTCATCGCTTGTGACAAAGAGCGTGCACACACAGAGTCCAAACTTTCCTGCCTGCTTCTGTTTCTGTCTACCTCTTAATATTTCCTGGAGTATACAGCGGCAAACTGTGTTTTCTTCTCAAAGCTCTTTCACGGCTGTCCTTGTGAAAGCCGTTTTCTTAAGCAGCATTTCATTCACCCTGATGGCACGTCTTCTCTCCGCTGTAGCCGGGCAGAGTGATTGATCATTCAAAAGCAAATTGCTTGTTTTTAGGTGATGGGTTGGGGGACAGAAAACAACAACATGATTCAGAGGTTTAAGGTTCTGGGTCAGTCCTTTCAGAGGTTAGTGTGAAGGTGAATGGAGGGCAGTCCATTGAGATGTACAGTAGGGCATGAAGCAGGAAGTAAGTGTAGCAGTTCAATAAGAGCGTGTTCCATATAACTGCTGGGTTAACTCAATTCACATCCATTCTGAATCCCCTTTTACCCCCGAACATTTTAGTCGCACCACAGAGTATAAAAGCAAATTCATCTTTTATTTAGCAAAATGGTGAATATTCAGACGCCAAGACATGGAGGTCAGTGTTTGGAAAGCCCCTCTTTCCCTGAAACACTGAAACATAGCATTACAACCGGCGTTCCCTGGTGCAGTTACTTGATCCAGGGTTCACGAATGTGCATTAAAATATTCCACTCTAGAGATGGACCAAGCTGTAGCCCACAGACCCTGATGCATATGCATAAACCTCCGTGATGCAAACGCCCAGGGCCCTTTTTTAACACTGTCCAGACTGAAGAGTCTCCCAGGGTTGACTTTAGGCGACACCCTGGGTTTAAACGCCCCGATCCCGGGTGTACCCATGGGCCCACCCCCTGAGGCGCTTAATGGTGTGAATCAGTACACCAGTGCTGTGATGAGCATACGGTTGATCTCACTCTTACCCTCTGGCATCTCCAGTCCCCTAAGGTTTGTATGATAAACATATTTTACCCTTGAATACTGTGACAGCATAATTACAGTAGGACCTCTGGGTTGACTGTTGTCGTTTAATCTCAGAGAAGGGCCAGCGGTCTCGACGAGTCCAAAAGTGCCATTTTACAACAGTCTGTCTAATGCTGTTCAACTGTATTACCTTCACGTTTTCTGTCAGCATCTGTTTTTTTTTAATTATACAAGTATATTTAGTAAAATAAATGCACTTAAAAACATTCTTCCTGTGTGTTCATAGGATTATTTACATGTGTTAGTGGCATTCTTGTTTGAAATATTAGCTATTCTAAGTAGCATGAACCATTTGAAAATTTGTTTTGAAATGATTTTAAAAGTACATATAATACAGAATTAACTTACTATTTAATTTAAAAATCAATCTTATTTACAGCTCATATAATTTTCGGTTGTTCCTACTGAATTTCACGATCAACATTGTCTTTAATTTTCTGAAGAAGAGAAAGACTAAAAAGCTAAACTAGAAGTGATATTTCTTTATTACGTCTATTCATTTAGTGTAGCATGTAACTGTGGTCCATTGGAGTGTATATTTGGTTCAGTTCTGCCCCCTGCAGGTACGTGTCTGAATGACAACCATCATTGTGGAGGTACAGCCTTCACCTGACAGCTTTAAGTCACACAAGCATGACTAGTCTCTCTTTTACTTACATAATGAAACAACTCATTCCATTATCAGAATCAACGACTCACTAATAACTACTTGATTTAATTGGTTATTAGGAGGTTTAATATAATTAAAACGATTAAAAAGAGTTTTTCATGAATACTTTTGAGTCACTATGAACCTAACATCTTGACCAATTTTTATATTTACATATCTTTATTTTTTAAAGACTTTTCCAGTATTTTCATGTGAATAAGCCGTTTAAAGAAATCTGAATTATATGTACGGTGTAAAACAGTGCGAAAGCTGTGATTTAATTTAAAATGGATATAAGAAAAGCATGTTGAATTTGATGTTTTTATCCAAAAGCAGACAAATTAACATACATTATCTTCTATCTCTCTCTCCTTTTCCATTTTGCGCGTTCTGTGTTCCTCTGCCTGGCAGTCTTAACACTTCTGTCTGCTACTTAATCAGACAGTAATGGAGAAACGTTTTGAGCATTTCACACGCTCTGCATGGAGCCAAAGCGCGATGTTCTCAGGCAGCGTGGCCATTAGCCTGGCTGCCGACCAGCAGACCTGTCACCCTTGTTTAATGTGCCTCACTGGGCGTGTTTGTGTGTGGGGGTTTATGTACAGGGATGGGCATTGCTTAGGAGTCCAGTCTGAGGTAGGGATGCAAACCTACAGGCCGAGGGTTAATAGCATCAGCGCTTCCATCACTCTTTCTGCCACCTCCAGACATCAGAAACACACTTCCACCCACTCAGCTCAGAAGGTTGTGTGCAGACCATCCAGCGTCGCTCTCTTTGATGAAGTCAATTCTACATGTGCTAATTGAGTGATCTCTAGCCTTCCGCTCCAGCACCTGGGCAGAGCTCCAGCAAACCTGGCTCGCTCCGCTCATCTTCCTCAGCCCTGGAGCTTTGGCATGTCCTACTTTACTGTTTAATGACCCTCTGATAGAGCAAGACTGTGCCAAACACCAAACAAAAGGGGGAGCTTGAAAACCCAGCGTGACCCAGATGACGCCCCCCTCCGCGCCCGCTCTCATTGTTCCGAAAGGGGAAAGAAGCCGTGCCTCATTTGCATAATAGATGGGAATGAAACAGCGAGAGAGCGTGCCACTCCTCACCATAAAACAGTGCCTGTTACAGCATGCAAATGATCTCCATCATAATCTCGTCATCATTCAAGGATTCGCTTGGCTTGATGGGAACTGTTGTGAAATGCATTCGCAATATGCATTCATATACCATGAATACAAATACATACACACACATATATATATATATGTGTGTGTGTGTGTACATAT
>JAZGTJ010005254.1:9787-24606 GCA_036877575.1 Botia almorhae | reverse complement strand
AGAGACAGAATGTGCGTTCTGGCTAGAATTCTCATATAACTTTCCTAACTGATTAACTACATGATGAAGGGTTAATTATTCTGGTGACTTTTTTTAATTTTGGAACATGATTTTTGGAGCATCCGTCCCCATTCACGGCACTATTTAAACATTCCGCCTAAAATCTATTCCGTGGACGAAAGAAAGTGGACAACAGTGAGAGTGAGGAGAGAATTGTGTTTTTTTAAGTCAACTATCCTTTTCATCTCTGCAGCTCTGGTGATCTTCCTCCTAAAATCCGTTCACATTTTCACTCCCTCTAAACAGCCATTGTCTTTGATTTCACAGCCGTGCACTCACATAAAGGAATCAGCTAACACCAGTTAAGCTTGACTGCATGACGAACAAAGACGATCTAACACGGGCTCTCAGCCGAGCAGGGCCAACATCATTTATAATACATCTAAGGAAGCATCTGTTTATTGCAGCCTTTTCAGCTGGCTGGGCCAAACCTGACCCCCAGGAGCCAGAAGTCACAGTCAGGCTTCTGCATTAGCCAGTGTGGGCAGCTTCTTAAATACCAAACCTGTGGTGACTGACAGCTGAAATGGTCATGGGGCGGGGCATACAGAATGTGAGGGCGGGACCAGCTGGCGGGTTTGTTTGTGCAGACTTTCAGAGCGTGTCCGTGGAGGCTGCTTGCCAGACTGGCGGGGTTTCAACACTGTGACTGTGCCAGCGTCAAAAGATTAAAGAGAGAGGGAGGGAGACAGAGAGACATAAAGATACAGGCAGGAAAGTTTATTTTTGTGAATCTTTACCTGGTGAGCGTGTGTTGGTTCGAGAGCTTGAGCGTTCCCGGGATTTGTATGGGTACCGTAAAGTGGTATCCAGCAGTTTAAAGCTCTCTTTCAGTGAGTGACTCTGATAATACTCCACAAGCTCCTGTTACATAAAGAAACATACACAGTTACCTACAGACATCTCACGTGCGCGCTGAGTGATAACTCCCACTGCCAGACGTTTGACTTACCAGGAGGCTTTCGAACTTCTTGGCCTCTGTGATGTGAATCCAGTTGTCTTTCTCGATAACTTTGATGTGTTTCACTTCATCATTAAACCTGTTACAAAAACAATCCCTTAGCTTTAATTTGCCACCTGAAACTTTTCTATTTAAAGCTGCGATCTGTGTCTTTTGCCTCTCTATCGCCATCTCTGTTTGAAACATAAAATCGCAGGTTATTTGCGGGTTAATGTCTTAACGTGGATGCGTTTACTGCTGTAGGAACAAACTACAAATGCTCTACTGTGCTCAGCACCCACACACACAATATAACTGTCTGTTTATTTCTGTTTATGGACATGTCTGTTTATTTTTATGTGTTTGTTTCATCTTGACTTCTATATATGACTCACTTGATACTGATGGCGAATCTCTCGGCCTCTGCCGTCCTCTCTCGGATCAGATACGTCCCGCTGCTGTGGGACTTGAGCAGATTGTCGGCCTGCTGCCGTTCCATGTTCCCCGCAAACCTGAAGCCCACAGGGGACACACACCTGATTCACTGAGGCCGTTCAATCCACTGTACATCATTACAGTGTTAGTTCATTAAAAGACAATGAAGACTCCCCACGCCTCACAATTAACCTAACGCTAATCAATCATCCTCATCGATTCTGGTTACGACGCTAATACATTTCCATGCAAATCTCGGTAGATCAAAACACGCAAATGTAGCTGTAAATTAATCGCTGTAAATAACTTTCCACATATTTTATAACGAACGAAAAAACGAAATTATAATTTTATAAAACAAAACACTGTCGCATCTTATTATTGTAAAGCAGAACAGAAAATCAATGTGCTGTGAAACAGAATGAGGTACCAGGGATAAACGTAATAATCCGTCTCTCTGGAGGACTGACGGCTGGAGAATGACTGGAAAGGCTGTAAGGAGAAACCATCAAAGAATGATATGAGGTCACGAGGGTCGCTTATGTTTACACAGTGACAAACAAGCGCTTATGTTTATTGTGTCAGTGCACAGATATTTCAACAACAGAACTCAGTAATACCTTGGGATCTAGACATGGTTTCACACTAGAACTGGGGAAGAAGCCGGTCTTCTGGGTTAGGATGAGTTTGCCCTGAGAGGTGCAGGAAATGATTGACAGGTTGAGATTAATGGAGGGTTGTGTATATGGTCACAGTTATCACAGAATACATGTCAAATAGTGAGTCTGAAAGCTCTTGTACCTCCCACCACGACGTGTCTGGATCTCCCTTCAGAAGCTCGATCACTTCTCCTGTTTGGAAGCACAGAGGCATCTTGCCTGGTGGGGCAGGGGTACCATGGTAATTCCTGATGGCCACCATCTTTGGACCTGATGATCAGACGCATGAAAAACAAAACACTCATCAGCACTGCTGTAGGAAAGCGAAGTATTGAGATTTATATAAACATACACCAGATGGCAGCAGAGAGCTAAGGTATAATTTCAAGACTATTGCGCTTGGGTTTGTCCATGTCAGTTTAAGAGCTTTAACCTAAAAGCTGTGCGCAATGTCTACATTGACATAAACACACCGCCAGAGAAAACAAACGCGAATTCATTTAATTCATTTTCTTTACCTGATTGTGGGAGTCCCAGATCCTGTCACAGACAGAAGGGAATATGATTGAATAAACATTAATGCGTTAACGTAGTTTTAATGTGATCATATCAGCCGCGCTTTTTATTGCATCCTTGACATGTTTATCTAAATTAGGGACAAACTTTAAAAGATGAAACAAGACCAAGAGTAAAGGGGTGAAGTTTGAGAGAGAGAGATATTGCACAGTGTCGTTTAAAAAGAGAATAATCGGTTCATTACACATTAGCGCGCAGCAATCAGATAGATGGACGTTTATGAGTACAGCCACTAAAAACTCACCGAATCATGAGGACCTAAAATAATAATGAGAGAGAGAGAGAGAGAGAGAGAGAGCATGGTCAGTAGCTGATCTCTTTAATTAGAGCAGATGTAATGGAAGGAGCAGGAGACTCACTTATTTTGCAGATGGTAATGACCTCCAGACACTCCTTATGGGCTCCTGTCCCACAGCGGGGACAGTAGTAACCCTGGTAGAAAATACCCCTGAAGACAGAGAGGAACACAGGAGCATGTTGCCCTGAAGACACCTGAAGTTCTGATAAATTACCCTCAATTTGAGAAGATGTATGTAGTCTAATATATCTGCATCTCCTGAGGTCCACCTCCCCAGATATCACAACTTGATCCCCAGCTAACAGGGAATGTTCTCAGAACGTTCTCTCAAAGTTCTCAAAAACATTCCTGCATTAACGTTAGTAGAACTATATGTCATATATACAAAAACATTATTCTTAAGTTGTTAGTGGAACATTTTAAAAACATTACAAAATTGACAGTTTAAATTCTTATAACAGTATAGTTCTTATAACCTAATCAATGAGGTTAATACAAGATCTAAAATGTTTTGAATGTTCCTAGAACTTTCAAAAAACATTTTTGTTAATTCATGGAAATGTTAGGGAAACGTTCTTACAACCTAAACTTCTTAGCTGGATGCGAGTGGTGCTTGTCTGTGCAAAACTTGCCGTGAAGATTTTGGGGGTATTTTGGGAGGTTGCTAGGGCATTGCTAAACGGTTGTTTTTGCATATTGCTATATGGTTGCTAGGGTGTTTTGGGTGATTGCTGGGCTGTTGCTTTCTGGCCCACCCTCCAAATCTCCAGTTTTATCGTTGCTCCTAGATACGGCTCGGATCTTCAGAGTAAATCAAAAGTCAGTGTGTCTAACACTCAATGTATTCATGACTAGTCCCTGGACGCTTTACACACAAATTGAAACCCGGAGCTGGTATAATTAGCAGCTAATGTGCACACTGACCTGCACTGAAGAGCGGCAAATTTAGGTCGGCGCCTTATGATTTCACACGAGTCGATACAGCCAATCAGAGCGGCAGCTCATGTAATAGAGGTCAGTCCAGTAGCCCGGTAACACGGGTCGAAGATTGTTTCAACTCACGGCGTAGTGTGTGTGTGTGTGTGTGTGTGTGTGTGTGTGTGTGCGTGTGTCCTCACCTCAACAGCATTTTGCAGGCCCTGCAGTTGGTGTTCTTTTCAAACGTGTGCATTTGGAAGTTGTGCTGGTTGGCAGTGGCTCTTTCCGGTTTGATATTTGACCTGTTTGGATTAATGATCACTCGTTACATGGTGTTACATAAACAAAATGCTGTTTAATGTTTAAACCGATGCAGCTGGAACGCACATGGCCATCTCGAACTGCTCCATCCACTTGCGTTTGGTGTCTTCCGTCTTACAGAAGAACTGGAAGCCCTGCTTCCCCTGCAGGTGGATCAAGTAGAAGCCGTAGGACCACTGTGGGTGGAGAGGAGATGGAGAAAGATGGAGAGAGCGCAATGGGGGGTCGTTCACACGCTGTTTTATTTGTTTATCATCAATGCACACATGCATTTCTGGTTGTTGCATTGCACCATGCAGTTTTTCGGCATCTCAGCACGTTTTAAAGATGCATAAAAACACATCTCTGCATGCTGTTCAATTTCACTGTGCTCTGTCTAGCATTTTAATGGCAAAACATGTTGTGTGAACAGCCCCTCAGTCTAAGTAAGACCATGAAAACTACATATTTATTTATACGGCAGTCATGAAAATGACACAAGCTGAAGCAATTCATCAGAGAGCGCATACAATGTGTGCAGGGCTGTCATACCATACTTCTGTTAAACACTACAATAATACACCAGAACAGCAGAAGTCAAATTGCATTTTGTGTGCACTGAGGCTACGTGCATGTCCAGACAGAATCTGCAGACTTTATCTGTGCATATTTCAGAGCAAAATCACTCATCTAATTTCTTTAAATACAGTAAGTGTTCAATGAACTGAGAGCACAACAGTTTTGTGTACACACAGCGTTTGGAATGTCTAGAACTTATAATTTGTCTAGAACTTTGTGAATAACAAGCATTCCAATTCTACGGAAGTTCTGCAGAGTGTGCGCAGATTCCGTGTGGGCGGGGCTATGTGCCGCTCAAAAGCTACTCGGAAAAGGTGTGTCCTTAGACATTTTTGTAATATTTAAAATCTCAATGGGATGACAACAACTTTAAATCATCAGCTGGCAATGTGACCTGCTGTGGATCTCATCAGATGACAAGAAACTCACAGAATCAACAAGGAAGTGTAGACAATCTCATCCTTTATCACACCCACAATTACCAAGAAAACATGAAGGTTCAGCTTACCATTTTTCCACTCGACTGGTAGGCATGCAAAAAGATAAAAGATTTACAGGAAGACGAGAGAGAGAGAAAGAGAGCAAGAGAGAGAGAGAGAGAGAGAGAGACACCCTGTTACACATGCATTCTCATATACATGCAAACATTCCTGATTGTTAGATTAATGGAGAATGCATCAGCTTGTCTCGGAATTTACATCCACATGCTGGAGTACCGAAGGGAGCGGTATATCATTTCTGATTGGTCGAAATTACAGGCATCATGCTCAAGGACGAGACTTTAATGAACGCCATCCATCTGTGCTATTCACCAAGCAAACAGATTCATCCCATTTGCTTCGCAATAAGATGCACCACATAAAGACTATTGACTGAATCCATTTCAAAGAAGCAATAAAACTGCAAATTATGACTCGCTTGATCAGGTATATTTATTCATAAGTGGTAGTGAGACGGCGGGTGACTCGGGGGTCTCACCTTTTTCATGTCGCGGTTATTCATGGGGTCATCGGACATCTTGTACAAATGAAGTTCGATGACCTCTTTTAACTCGTAGTTGTACCCTTTCCTCTTGCAGACGATCACCACTTTATCAAACAGAAAGATGTATCTAGAGACAGAAGACAGTGATGGTTTGTGGTGTGTATTTGACTTGTTGCATATCACACATCTACAATCATAATTCTGTCATACCGGTCTTGTTTGGTCCGGTTAACTATAGAAGACACCTTCAGCTCTCCGTCTATCTTTGGCCTGCCGTATTCCTCCAGCTTTACATGCTGTGTATGACAATCACACACAACAAAAAACAAACAATGTTAATACTATTAGATTGGAATAAAGGCTGGGAGAGTTTAGTACTCGAGTCTGCAAGAGCTTGAAGTTTTTCATGTATTCCTGTGTGTAGTATTTATCCTGCGTAACATTCTTTGTTAAATGTAAGTTAAAGGTGAAAAGTGTCATTTCTGTGCCACTAAAGGTACCAAACAGAATCACAAAACAAACAGGTCTGCCGTACTCCTGTTGTCTGGCAAACAGATACTTCCACCCCAAATTCACACCATTGGTTGAGCCAATGTTACTACGTTGTACTGATTTTGCACCTTTTGGGGAAGTTAACATATTGACATACTGGCATTTGCGTTTGTATATATATTCTGTTATATACTGTTTGTTTTAGTTTGCTAATCTTTTAATTTGCTCACTAACTGAAGGACAAGAAACTATTCTCTATGGTTCAGATAGGAAGAAACTTGAACTAAGTTTATGTATAAGTATAGTATACTATAGAGGAAAATCCATATATAAACATGAAAGACGTACGAAGACAGTTGCGATTATCTTAGCCGTTAATGCCAAATAAGTGTGTATTTTTTAATTAGATGTAATAGCCATATCATTCGTTCCGTGTTGGAGATGCTTCTATATTAAGAGTCATTAAATGCATGTCACAGCCTGCAGTGAATGTCTTATGTCTGTAAGTGCCGTGGCTCATTGGCTCATTGATGTTTCGCCGCGGGTGTCATCTGCGCTCCAGACCATCCCATTAATAAACCAGAGCTGATACACTTACTCCTACATTAGCTACTGATGGAACATACACTGATCTCGTTCCCTTTAAACACAAAGTGCAACACGTTACGTGCTCGTGGCCTGAAGGCTTTTTGGATTTATTTTACACCAGAGCTGTGACAGTGGAGGGGCAGGTGGGGCTTGTGAATAACTCAATGTTTGAGGATAAAGAGGAATCAAACGGCCTGCGGAAACGAGCACGCTCACAGATGCGGTAAGTCTGCCATTTCACACAGCAGAGAGTAAAACTCACAATCCATGTTTTTGCAATCCAGGTAAGCAATCAGGGAAGGGACCATGAACAAAAATTGCCGCAAAACATTTTGGCCATAATACCATAACATGTATCAATAAAAAAGGTGCCTCAATACAAACAACATAGTAGGTAGACCGTTGAATATATGTATTATAGCTGCATATCATGTACATTTACTAAATGAAACATAGAAACACTTAAAAACAGAGACATTTAAGTATAAAATATATAAACCAATAATCATCACAAGCTGAGTGTCATCACATTTTCCAGTTGCGATTCCAACTTTATTCCCCAAATAGCTCCGAAACAAAAACATTTCATAACTCAGCAAGAGAAAAGACAAACAAATGAACTTTCTTTACTCAAGCAGACACACAAATATGAATAATGACACAGGCGGCTGAACTTGGCATCATTAACTTTCTTCCTTTGAAATGCGATCTTGCACGCATCTGTTGCAAACTGCTGCACCTGATGTTGCACACTGGGCATTATTATAACAATTATAATTGATTATTAAATGTCTTCACTATTCTTAAATAACAAAGATGTGTTATTAGACCCCAAGGCATTCCCGTTTCACATCACACTGTCTCAGCTGTGCTAAATAGCAGCCGTTTTATTCCAAAGCTGTTTTGTATAGCAGTCAAGCTATACATTATATATAATACGTAGCTATACAGTACGTACACTGTCGTGCAACGTTGCCATGGTAAAATTTGGTACCCGTATACCGCTCCATAAAAATGGATACATACCAGATTTTCTATTGAGCTCTGAAATTCACTTATTTTCTTCAGTGTTTCGTTGTCTCTCTTCACTTCATTGATGTACATGGCCAGGTCCTTCAAAGACACAAGAGGATATTTAGATAACAGTGACTACCAGAATCATTACACAAACACACACACAGTAAACAGTGTTGCGTTTGTTAGGGAGGATTAAAATACAAACACTGAAGCGATTATATTAGCGCTCCCACCTGCATGGCCTCCAGTGCCTCTTTGAGCTGCTGTCTCTCCGGCCGGTCCATAGAGTGACTGACTAACTCCTGCAGACAGACGACGTAATGATGTTTCAAACACACGCTAACTCAGTCTGCTGGACGCTAACTCGACACACATGAATCACAATGAAAACTTTGTTTCTATGCATGTATACTTTTCCATTGCATAATTTCACCTGTTGAACATTTTCTATGTTTTTGGGGCAGAACATTCACATTTATTTTCCATATTCTGAAGGTTTTAAAAGAATGTATATATATTCAATAAATGAAAATAAACACACTTCCTGCAATATAACAATGCCACATCAGAAAAAGCAAACATATACCCCATACAAACACACACACACACACACACACACACTTGTGTGGAGAATTCCACAGGATTCAAGCTGTTTGTGTATGCAAGACAATTTCAACAAACTGTCATGCTAAGAACACACACCCACAATCTCAAGCTCAACACACACAGACAGCAACATCCCCTGTGTTCGAGTGCATTAATGCAGAGACATGAAGCTGTGGGAGGGGTGAAATGGGGAGCGGATAATATGATTTAGGCATGGCTGATTTAAACAGTGTCACTGTATCCGGAGGCTCGGGAACAACGGTGAGCCCGGACTGAAATAACCCCGCCCACCTACACTCACTTTTCTCTCTGCTGTATCTTGCAGTCACACTCCTTCTCTCTGTATCCATTATTAATGTCTGCTGTGAATGAATGATGGTTTATATCATGCAGGATGCCCTGTTTTATATATGTGTCTATTAGCAGTGGCTGGCCAGATTGGACAGCCACATAAGCCTTGTTGGGGTTTGGATGGGGTAAAATCGGAATGTTTCACAGGATTGTGAGGTCAGGAGGTTGTGAGGCTGCTTTCAAACTATACATCAAAATAAACTGAAGTTTATCGAGGTCCTTAATTTACACAAGTAAAGCGTAAACAAACGCTCTCAGTGACAGGCGTTCAATGGCTGAGGTCATACAGCAATAATAATGGCAGAGGACTCTTGTGGAGTTCTTCTCACCTTGAGCAGAAGATGGTATTTGAGGACCCTCTGCATAGGGACCACTAGGAGATCTTGTAATTTAAACTTGCCCTCCTGGACCTTCATGGTGCACTCCTGTAATGGAGGAGTATTGAAACAGGACAGGCTTTTAAAAAGAGCAGCAGATACTGTGTATACAACATCAAAAGTGGAGGCTTTTCAAACATCACCCCTATGAGAATCTTGCATTTCTGAGAGAAAATAAATAATAAGCAAAATACAATGTAAGGCAAGGCTTGAGTTTATCCATTTGGATTTGATTGGATTGTGAAAACTCAAACATGTTTGGCTATGATACTATTGGATTATTTCTGGACAGTTTTATTTTTCCCTGCTCACACAATTGTTCCAGAAAGCTAGAAAACGGCCTTTTTTTCTCCAAATAACATACATTGACAAATCAAACACAATAAGACCAGAACATTTATTTTAGAAAAGGTAAAAATGGGTCAATTTAGAGTTTTTTTTACATTGACGTTGACCTAATCTTAATCTAAACTGAATATATTTTATTCTGCACAGTGGATTTGTCGTCTTCACTTTACGTGCTAATCCCTTCGTTTTTAATCTCCCGGTTCTCACGCTACATGCACGCGAGGAGGAACGAGCTACTGAATTGTCACGCTTGACATTCAGAACCGACTCTGAAAGAGGTTCATCTCTCTCTATGACTGTCAGTAACTCCACGTTTCTCCTGATGAGACATGACTCTCTAATCCGCCCTGAGAGCCTCTTGTCTCCGTACGAGAGGTCTCGTACCTGCTCCATGAATGTGGCAAGCCTGATTACCAAGCCCCTCTGCTGCGTCAGATGACCGGGCCATAATTGTGTGAATTTGTCAACACGTGAGTACACAAACGCGATCGCTGTGATTTTATCTGTAATCTCCTCTAATCCTGCTGGGGGGAAACGGCTAACTTCCTCCTTCGCCGCTCTTTATTTTTGGAGTCATTAAAGTAGCCCGCGCCACCTCTGGCAGTCACAAAACAGCCCTGTAGTCTTTGCGTTTGAGCAGCATTATCAGAGAGAAATGAGTTCGTGTCCCAGAACTGTCAACAGCAGTGTGCTGCAGGAGAGAGGCTGACCACTGGAACCGTCGTGGTGAGAAAGAGCTGTTAAAACAGTCTCCTCTGAGGCTGTTCTCCTCCCGCACTGATACAGTTACAGTTAAAATACAGTTCTTCTACAGCAGAGAGGGCTATGCAGTGTAGTAGATTTTCAGCCTTATGAATTCCAGCTGTATTTTGAAGCCACTGACAGTTATTTCAAACCGTGCGTTTCAAAATATAGCAGCACAATTTATGACCTTCATTCTGAACACAAAATGGGCGTTGACGCAAACAGTTTTATATTAAATTCCCTCTAAATCATTGAAGTGTTCATAGACACCTCTGAGAGTCACAGACGGGAAAAAATATGGAGTGAAGATGAAACTGTTAATCTAAAACGTAAAATACAGCAGACACGTAAGATCTCTTTAATCAGAAATGCATAATAATACGCTGCCTTTACGAAACTCAAGCGCTTCTGCTGATTAACACTAATGGCGTGTGTGTGTGTCCTCTGACATCACACAGGGTTTGATTATGGTAAGTGCTTGCCTCCACTTTACACTTGACATCTTCTCGTGTGGCAATCAGCTCGTCCAGTGTCTTCTGAGCGTTCTCCATATGACTGCAGTACTGGCCATAAATCAGCAGTCTACAACACACAGATCAGTGTTATCCAAACCACGAGTCTCCAATAACATTTAACACACATGGCACAATATCACAGTATCACAAAATGTTCAAATCACAATAATAAAAACAAATCATATAGTAACATCTTGTATTTAGGTAAAGACAAATAATCAGTGTTTTATCAGGTGATACAAATCAGTAATACGATACCAATTAAGCTACAGGAACAAGAATTGAGCTACAAAAAACATTCAGTGTTGCATAATTGTATGTTCCTGTAGCTCAGTTGCTAGAGCATGACAGTAAGAGCGCAAAGGTTGTGGGTTCGAATTCATAGGGAACACACATACTGGTAATTTGCACAGACTGACAAAATCAATGCACATACATTAAGATTCCAGAATGGACTCTTGACAGTGACTGGAACATTCTGGAGGCAGTTCAAAGTCATTTCGCCTAGAACATGACACCACGTGTGGCACAGATTTCTGCCTCTGAATTAAGTAGGACACTGGCACAGTTGGCAGGCACAAGCCCTCGGATGCTCTTGGCTTGCCTGCCTCCTAATTGTGGTTTTGCTGAAGCCAAGACCACTTTATGAGATATAATCATTGCTTCTAATGGTCCTTCATCATATGAGTGAAACTTACTGAAGCTTGTAATCCCACAGAAGTGTCCAAAACATTAAGATAGAACCAGGAAAGACAAGTGCTGTGATCAAAGCAAGATAAAACAGAGCCCACTCCAAACTGGACCGTCCTCTAATGAGGAAAAACACATCTGGATGAGCTCTAATGAGTGAAGGGATGAGGATCAACTCTGGCTCATTAGAAATGGTCTCTGAAGTAAACTACTGAACTGCAAGACATACTGTGTGCCCTGTTCCCAAACCTAGCGAGTTACCTACACAGGCAGGATTTTACAGAGTCGGTTACTCATAAATTTAGCTTATAAACATATACTTCAGAGTGGAAAAGTATAAATAAGATTAGTTCAGTTTAATAAACATTATTAATACACTTTAGGAACTGTAGGTTGCCTGTGCTTAGCACTATTTGTGCAGCAGAGTTGCATCCCATGTAGACCTTTTCAGACCAGTCACTCACTGTATGAGGTTCCAAGTCAGTTACGATGCTGCCTAAAAAGGCAGCTACCTATGTAGGCCGCTCACTACGTTTTGCAACAGAGCTGTAAACTTCAAACAGTACTGACGGACCCAAATTTCTCCTCTGTGAATCAAATACTGAATTGTGAGCCACCCACAATGCACTGCAGCTGCATCAGGGAGGGTAAGGCTACATAACTCAGAGTGTAGTCCAAATTTCTCCCTTGTAGCAGTAAAGGTTCTCCCCTGCCGCTCTGCGTCTGGGTCTCGGTGCCCTTGGGCTAAGCAGGCCTGATTAAAGGCTAATCTGGAACAAGAGAGACGTCTTGGTTCCTCGTGGAAATGGACTGATGGAGATTAATGGCAGCCCTGCTCAATTATGAGCCAATAGGCACATTCAACAGCATATTGAAAATGCAGGGGCAGGTGTCGGGAATTAGCTGTAATAACAGATGTCACAGACATAATTGAACATGAAGGTCTTCTTTACAAGGCAATTTCCAGATTAAATGTTTCGGGAGCCTCGTAAAAAAGACTGAGGGGAGAAGATGGGGCTCTATGTAGGACACTTGAAACGACGCAGGAATAATGGAACACGAACCGTCACATAAATCAAGAAGAGGCTGCAATGCAGCAGCATGTGTAATACTTTTAATGAAATGATGCAGTATATAACTGCACAACATATACATATATATATATATATACACACACACACACACACACACACACGTGGTGGACAGCATGTATCAGGCAATGTATGTAAGACACTGGCTTTGATTTATCCTGTATGAGGAAAAAGTAAACAGTGCCACTGCAAATGTATTAAAAACAATCAAACGTATTGTACATCTTAACACCACCTCCAGTCTGGCATGTCTGTTGAGAACTCTTGAGGACACTTGAGCTGTATGTGTATGTGCAATTTTTCTCTGTTCACCGTGCTGTAATGGACGTCCTCTCATATTAACGCTCAGCCTGCGCTTTGTCCATTTGTACCGAGCGCCTAATGGTACTAAATTGGTTAACATCACATTAACAATGAAGCAAAATCTTACAAGCCCTAGAACTGATGTTGTGCAGATCTGAAGTCAGCAGATCTGATGGAGTAGCTTTACTGACCTTTTAACGACCCATTAATTACGTTTAAATGCAATCATAGTGGAAAGGAACAAGTTACGGTAACGAGTTAACAAACGGAAGCAATGGTAACAAATCGCTAACAGACCCTCAAGGAACGTTGTCTTTATGAAAGCATTTGTAGAGTTAATCCGATTCATCTTACAGTGCTAAACAATCAGCGTCCATCTTCCCGAAGCCATTGAGAAAAAGGTGTTGAGATAAAAAGAAATGTTCCAGCGTGTTTGCGTTGCTCCTGTCTCACTGGCTTTGCTAAGCCAACCGAGTTTAGACACGCAACATTCTGACAACCGCAACAACAAAACAGTCCAGGCTGTTCCGTCTCTTATTCAGAAGTTCAGTCTGGTTTCCTCCTCGGGAAAAAGCCCTGGGTTGATTAAGTGTGAATATTCCCCAGGGTAAAAGCCATTGCTTTGCTGTGTAAACACATGCTTTCTGAGTTCATCTGTTTTCCGGTGCTATCGCCTGCCGCACCGGCTTTCTCATTACGGCGAGGCTGTCATGCATGTTGCTCCACAAGAAAATACAATTTGGTATAGACGCTCTCCTCCGAGCTTCCATCTGTCCCCATCTGAAAAGACCAGGCCGGGGAGAAAAACGAAAAGCAAACAAGAAGTGACAGACCAGGGAGAGAAGTAATAGCCTCTGACACATGGCACTGAAGACTCCTCATCTACAATTTTAACAGAACCCGTGTGGAGCGCCCAATCTCAACGCAATCCAGCTAATAATGTTCCCCTTTGGTTCCTTTGCACACATTCCAGCGTTATCGTTTAAATTAGTAGGGAAATAACTCCTCAGGATCTGCTCGACTGCAAAGTATAAGTTCTGTTTGAGAGTTTAATGACTTTTAAAACACCTCTATTTGGTCTAGAGGCTGAAGTTTGGCCTCGCCGTCACGTCGGGGGTCTTAGAAAGCAGCTTGATGGTTCTGCGTGAAACAGGATGATATTTGGGCTCTTCAACATGCCCTTCACAGCATCAATGGTCCTGAAAGCTTCTCCATTATTTCATTATATGGAATGCAGCACCGCGAAAGGTCACATGGACTTACAAGAGGAGATAACAAAATTAATTAAAGGCAGCTGGGCTTTTGGAGCGATGGATGGAGGTGTGGAATACAGCAGACACACAACGGCAAATCCCCTGGCCATTTCTCTCTTTGTTGAGAGGAACGAGAGAGGAACCGTGCGTACTGTGATGAAGAAGAGAAACATGCCAATCAGATGAAGAATTGCAAAGGCGAATGACGCACTCCTGCTCTAATGAAATGAATAATTTGCCAAAAATATTCATCCTTGTTTCATGCTTAATGTCACCAAATGTAAATATAATCTGTCAGATTTTATTAGGGGA
Source organism: Botia almorhae (assembly GCA_036877575.1). Lineage (NCBI taxonomy): Eukaryota > Metazoa > Chordata > Actinopteri > Cypriniformes > Botiidae > Botia > Botia almorhae. Next base: position 10,170 of record JAZGTJ010005254.1, on the reverse strand, counting down.
AAACGAAAAGTCTCTCCTCTCCCTCTCGTGCTGATGTCTTTCCAAAGCTCCCACATTTAAGCACATTTATGTCTCCTTTTAATTTTACAAAAGGAACTCAATAATGTGTTAAAAAATCTGTAGTGCACAGTAGTGATTTCGATACCGAACTCATTTTTGTCATTAAATGTTCCACAGATCAATACATCTCAGCTATGCTCTCCACATTAATTTAATAGCTCTATACTATATCTATCTATCTATCTATCTATCTATCTATCTATCTATCTATCTATCTATCTATCTATCTATCTATCTATCCTTTATACTATCTATAACTTGTCTATCTATAACTCGGAGACTTACAGTGTCTATTCTAACTTCTCCGACGACATTTCAGGAGA
>JAZGTJ010005253.1:15885-28089 GCA_036877575.1 Botia almorhae | reverse complement strand
TCACGCCCGCTGTTTTCTCTCCCTCTCCCTTATTATCTGTTCTTTATATAAATTTATATATCCACTCATTTTACTGTCCTCCCTCTATACCATCTTAATGTATAATTCTCTTATATTCTTTTTCTGTCTGTAGTTCAAAGCTTTTGGTCTTTATTTCAAGTCTTTTTGTGTGAGAGAACAAAAGACGTGTTGATTCAGTATGAAATGTATCTGGGTAATACAGACATATAGCTGAATGTATGTATATACTGTATATAGGGAGTGTTTCCGTAACATGATGATTTTTCTTCGTTCCAGATGATGATCATTATGGGTATTATCGGAGTCATCATGATAGGTGTTGTTTTCAGTGAGTACATACTTCCTGTGATGTCACTTCCCAAACAACACTCAGTGTTGGCCGATTTATTAGTTTGAAAGCGGTAAATAAGCGTGACACTCTTGACAGGCTTTTATAAAAGAAGATATACTGTCACTTTTTGTCTTTTTTAATGTGTTATTTCTGTCCCAGGCTCTTTGGCCACCTTGCATTTTGGTCCTAGACAAAGAGCACCATCTTAGATCATGGGGAAATCTATAGATTTAAAACTGCCTCTGATATCCACACAATCCTATATATAATGTTTAATATATAGTACTTATCAATATTTCCATATATATAGTTTGTTTCTATATATTTATTGTTTCTTACTCTTACTTTTAATAATCTAATCTAATACTTTTATTTACATTGAAGTTCAGTTATTCTTGAATCTGGTTGTTAACGCGTGGTTCTCTTTGTTTAACAGTGTACTTCTACTCCTGAGCCTCTGTTGGGACACACAAGGACAGGAGACTCTGGCAGCAAAGCTCCATCTTTGTGTGAACTCGACTCCGCCCCTTCCTGTCTCTCCACCAATGCCTTTCATTCGATCCACAGCGTGCGTGTGTGCAGTCGTTGACGCAGTGCCTCTCCCTCGTCATTGTCCATCACTGCTTTTCTTTGCATCAGCGCCCGAGTGCAAACAGCAACTCGTGGTTTGGAACATTGTGGTTTTTGGGCTGGAGAACGTCTTGGTCCTTTTCAGGGCAAAATGAGTGATGCAATAATCTAAATTTGAATCGCCCGTCCGAATGAACCTATAAATAACTAAATACAGTTAAATACAGTAACTAAACACAAAAAATAAAGATCAATTAAGACTGAATGTAGAGTTTAAATGTATATGCCAAAGTGTGTTTTTAATCAGAAATGACCTTTGTGGTCCTATAGTGTTAAAATTCATAGAAATAACAAACTGCAGGTGCAATAAGAGAAATGACAGGAAGGGCTTATTTTAATTAAACTGATATTTGCTTTCATTGTTGCATGTAAAAAGGAGCTTAAGCTTCTAGCTCTTTTGCATCTCCACCTTGTTTTTTCACACCTGATGGACCTAATTCTACACGAAGGTGGAGAATGGTCAGGCTGAAGAACGCTGTCAACAGATACTGGGAAAATATGATCATAGATTGCCACTTTTATTCTTTATGTCAGCCAAAAACAGCGCCATCTTAAAGGCAAAAATTACGTTTAAAATGAAGATAGCATCTTACATGAGAGCAGGTATCACAGAAAAGATTATTACTAAGGCTTCTTAAATGTGATGTTTTTGGTGACGCTTTTGTTTTTCTACGTCCTAAGTATTTTCCCCTGTAAGCCATACATTGTGGATTTATGTAGATAAAAAACGGACCTGTGTGTAACACACACAATGCAAACGTAGTGAACTAGAGAATTACTGTTAAAGGATCATTATATTCAATTCTTGCACGCGCTGACACACTTCCTGCTTCCACGATGTTTTTGTGTTGAAGGACTTCAGACTGGAAGGATGAATTTAAACGACGTATTTGTAAATATTTTGTGTGAGAATGTTCAGGGACAAACACCGCATGTGTTTGTTTTTAATATGCAGTTAATAGGCACTTTACCCACCAACATTATTGTGATTGTATTTGTGATAGTGACACATTAGTTTCTCCTCTGTGTTTTTTTAAGATGTACGGACATGTTCAGCACTTAAAACAAAAGCTATTTTGCTCCTTACTGACACCTGTAATATCATTCAGATCGCAAACCTGTCGCAGGGTAGTGAATTTTAAGTCCAGTCTAATGCAACATTCACATGTAAATATGTGTTGCAGAAATGCGTAACGTAACAGATTCTGTTCCTCGGAGCCGAGCTGCTGATGTCTGTGGTTCATCTAAGCATGTCTGCTTGCCCATCCATGTGCTGCTTCTAATAAAGTAATACTGCTGTTACTTGCTCTCTGATTTCATTTGGGAGTGTGTGGAGAACAGAAGCGGATTCAAAGCGGTTCCTCCATCAATATAAATTCATCTGTTATTAGCAGCAGTTTTACGTTCTGGTAAATGAATGTTACGCAGAGGCGAGTGTAGTACAAGTATGTTTTACTTATTATTATTAATAAACTTGTTATTAATTGGCCACACTGCTTGTCCAAATGACAAACTAGACAAAGCAATACAGGAATGTTCTGTACATCACAGATTAATAAACTAAAACGTTTAATGAAATACACAGAGCAAATTAAATGAAAACATCGCAGGAAATGAGACCCAGACCCTGATTTCTACCATTCTTTAATTGAGACCATACTGCTGGAAAACAGGTGAAAACCACAAGCCCACACAGTCCATCGACGCTCCCTCCATCCCTGCTGTTGCCCTGGCAACAGTCTAGCGGAGACTTCACGTCAGCTCATTCCACAGGCAGTGATGTCATGGGTCCCAAGAAGTCTGACATAAACATTACATTGTTTCTCTGAACAGTACAGTTAATAATTAACAGTTAATATGAAATGGACGTTTGACTGGCTTTCCTTCTCTATGGTGACGCATGAATGAGAATCTGTGTAAGAACAAAATGAAAGATAATATTTTACAAGAATTCTTTCCTTCACGAAATATTAAGCCAGTTAATAGCGACTGGTCCAATGGTCTGCGGTTATATGTAGACTCAGTTTCGAGGCAATAGTGACACCTAGTGGTTATAGAACTACATTTTAAATAAGTTTACTGATTTCCTCGCGCAATGTTTTTATTAGATATGACAGGCATGGAAACGACATAACATCAAACATCATGAATTTAATTTAATTCATTTGATACACATCCGTCTTTGCCTCCGTTTTTCCTCAAAGACTCTTTGGTCATGTGACTCAACGGTGCTCTCTCATTGGTTCTTTCCCGTCACGCGACTCAAAAACGTCTTCGGTCGCACCAAAGTCCCTTTAAGGAAGTCTCCGCGCTCGGCGACGCTTCCGGGCAACTTTCAGGAAAGACAAATATCTCCAAATTCGCTGACTAAGTCACAGTTAAACATTATAATTCAGACCAACTATTAAATTCTACATAAACTATATTATGAATTCTTTTCGCTAATCTGAAATGGCGCTATAAAACAAGTTTTCCAGAGTGCTTCAGGAGCTGCGCATGCGCACAGTCCCTCGCATCGTTCTGTACCGAGCTCGTCTGAGCGTCGCCGTTTCCCCCATTCGCAATAATAGAACTGCTGGATGTTGTTCATTTTGTAGTCTTTGGTCGGCACTCCCCTGTCATGTGACGTGAATACGGTTCAGGTACGACAGCGAAATAGAAACAAAATCGCGTGTCTTCTCAACACTACCAGAGATAAAACATTAACAACAGCGAATAAGAAGACGAGAAACACACAAGGGACGGGCCGGAATGCAGTTCGGTCGAAGAGGAAGCCTGGCGTTTGATTTTAATGTTGTTGGGTTAGCCAGCTAGTGTTTACGGGTCGCAGTTCGCTTTGTTTCGCTGTACACATTGTAAAGTAAGCAGGAATTAACTCGCTTTAACTCGCTCAGATCTACTCAAAGCGGCATTTTGGTCTGCACTGTTGACAGACGCCAGTTTTGGCTTACCGGCCAGAAAAGATCTTTTGTGCCAAATCACAGCCGACATGTCAAAATACACAACTTTCCCCGAGGCAGCGGACGACCACAATCCGTTTCAGGTAATTTTCAGCTCGTTTTCAGCCGTGCACACTGGATTGATGGTTGTTTTCGGTTTGGGTGTCATAAGTTCTGACAGTCAACAGATGTCATGGCAGTCGTAAGTTTTATGACAGTGATCGTGTGTGTCTGCTCCTTTCATTAGTCTGTGATTTGTGGCTTTCTGGTCTAAATATAGACCTGCTAGATGTTGGGGATCACCAGTCATCTACTATGTTTGCACACAACCACGTATTCTTATTATGACTGGTTTTACCGTTTAGAATAATAGCCAGTAAGATAAATCATAGACAAGCTAATTTAATGTAATCTAATCATATAAGCATAAGAATGAATTAAACGTTTTTCAGTTTCACAGCTGGGTCCAGACTGTAGATTTGGTTAGGTGTGTTGTTACAGTTATCAGTATTTATGTCATGTTTTGAGGAACTTCTGCAGCCGCCTGAAGTGTCAGGCTCAGAGAAAAGGCTAAAATGTTGTAATATTTTTTGATTTTCAGTCCGGGTGTTTAATGTGTCTGCAGTAAATGAACTGAAAGCTTTTGTTTGTGTGTTCACAGGATCCGTCCGTGACTCAGCACAGCAGTAACACGGGCTATGCCACACTGGACCTCTACAACCCGTTTGACAACAGCACCGCTGGGGTAAATATGTCTCGGACTGTGTGATTGTAGAACAGGCGTCACAGAGAGGGAAATGCTCAAAGGTTTCTCTGTCATTATGAGGTTGTTGGTTCTGTCCAGGAGGTTCTGGTGTACCATCATAAAAGATTTGGTGTCGTGTACATTCCTCTGTATGTTTATGTGAAGTGATAAAGGTTTATTTATCCACTATCAGCTGATTCTAAGTGCTTGAATAAATGAAGTGGTAGAACATTCATGTTTTCATTCCTCATACCTTAGATGCTCGGTCACGTTACTCACTCCTGTGGTATTTGACATTTGAATATTATCTTGTGTTTCAGGAAAAGTCTTTATTTAATTGTGTTTTTTGTTGTGTGTTATGTATATTATTTACTATTTTAAGCGTCCCGGATCAGTGAAATGGTTGAAAACCAACATGTGTACTTTATATTCCACTGTTGTTAATTGTTTTGCCTTTTTCCATTTGTTTTGGCCTGTAAAGCCTCCGCCCCCTTATGAGGCTGCATCTTCTGCCACGCCCCCTGCGCAGACGCCTCCAAGCAGGACCACACCCACTGAACCCCGGAATTATGGCTCTTATGGAACACAGGTGCTGGTTTTATAGTAGCCTGTTACTGTACTGTAATATACTGATCATTTTCACAGAACTAGTATTAATTGTTTACACTTGTTTTTAACAGGTTTGGTCTGACTCTGGTTCACACTAATATTGTATTGAAATGCTCAGTTACTGGTATTAATATTATGGGCTGTCTTCTCTCTCTCTTATGTTCATGTTGCAGTCTGCAGTCAATGCCACAGCAGATCTGTTAAGGAAGCAGGAGGAACTGGAAAGAAAAGCACAGGAGCTGGAGAGACGAGAGCGCGAGCTAAATGCTCATGCGCTCGGATCTGGAGCCAGTGAGTGATTCCGTTCAGATTCAAACTGATTCAAACGATTCACAGATTCACTGCAGGTGATCCACTGCAGGTGATCCACTGCAGGTGATCCACTGCAGGTGATCCACTGCAGGTGATCCACTGCAGGTGATCCACTGCAGGTGACCTCACACGCCGTTAAAGGGGTAGTTCATCCAAAAATAAAACCTCCTCATGTCATTTAAAACCTGAATGACTTTGTTTCTTCTGTGGAACACAAAAGATATTTAGAGAAATGTCTCAGTGATTTTCTGTCCATACAATGGATGGGTGTCACTGTTGTTTGGTTACAAATGCACTTTAAAAAATCTTTTTATGTGTTTCTCAGAAGCAAAAAGTCATACAGGTTTGAAATGACATGAGGGGGAGTAAACGATGGAAGGATTTTCATTTTTGGGTGAACTGTCCCTTTAAGGAATCTGTCCAGAACAGAAACAAAAAACAATTTTAGAAAGTTAAACGTGAAGCAAAAACGTTTCCTGAAGAAATGAGGAAATAAAGTGATTATTTACAGAGTGAAGGATTAACAGACGAAGAGAGAGGTGAACGGGGGGGTATATTAAACAAAGAGAGAGTTTAAAGAGGACAGTGATGGATGGATGGTGTTTTCAGAGGAGGTAGATTAAGATAATGAACGAGACATTAATGGAGTGATGCGGCGCGTGTGATCGAGTGTCTCTGTGTCTCAAAGCTCGTCAGAATAACTGGCCCCCGCTGCCCTCCTTCTGTCCGGTGGGGCCCTGTTTCTATCAGGACATCCATGTGGAGATCAGCCAAAGCTTCCAGCGCACTGTCACCACACTGTACTACTACTGGATGTGTAAGTGTGTGTGTGTGTGTGTGTCTTTATCTTACCGGACGACTATTAAAGCAATATTTCAGGTTCAAACATCAAGCTCTATATACATGACCTGTGCCGTTTGGTTGAATACCACATTAAAAATGTTGTATATTAAACTGAAACTTTTAGTCGTCAGTGTTTTGACTGTTGTAATCAGCAGACCGAGTAACAGACAAATATTTGACTATTTTGACATTTGCGCCATCTGGTGACAATCATAGTAATTCAATGCTAATTCAATTTCTCACATCAGCTTATTTAATTTTGCATCAACTAATGTTTTAATGAGTGTGACAGTGCGTCAGTTTTTACATTTTCTTATGGAACTTTTAAGTATAATTTTGTGTACAAAACTCATTTGATGTAATTAAATGTTAATATATGAGCCTTTGGTCGTTTAGCGCTCTAATTGCCAGCGATTAACATGCCAGCGTTGATCATTAAAAACCCTTTCTTCCTCTTCTACAGTCACAGCATGTTCTTTGCTCTTTAATCTCCTCTGCTCATTGGCTCTGTTCTGTGTGGACACTGGAAATGGAGTTGGCTTTGGTCTTGCCATCCTCTGGGTTCTCCTCTTCACCCCCTGCTCTTTCGTCTGTTGGTACAGGCCCGTGTACAAAGCATTCCGGTACGTACCATTATGAATGAGGTGTTTTATGACACCTGACTGATGTCATCAGATATGCATCCATGTGGGTAGTGCTGTAGATTTAACTGTAGATTTAAAATGATCATCCTCAAGCTATCCTGTGTGTATATGACTTTTTTCGTTCAGCCAAACACACACTCTTACAAGCTATATAATGGCAGTGAATGGTGCCTGAGATTTTGACGCTTTATAACAGTGCACTCATTTTTCTTTGTTTCTTCACAGGAGCGACAGTTCCTTCAACTTTTTTGCGTTCTTCTTCGTCTTCTTCGCCCAGCTGGTTGTTTACGTTATCATGACGATTGGAATTCCTGGCTGGGGCTTCTGGTGGGTGTGGCTATCATTTAGCCAATGCCGTGTTGCTCTTTAAATCAGTCTAAATGTCTCTCTCTCTCTCTCTCTCTCCTGTGCGTGTGTTCAGCGGCTGGATCGTGAGTCTGGCGGCTCTGAAGAGCAGCACTGCAGTGGGAGTGATCATGTTGCTAAACTCGGTGCTCTTCACTGCTCAGGCTGCCATGGGTGTCGTTCTGCTCAAGAGGGTAAATCACACTGGACCCCTTTTCATTTTAAAATAATTACTTTGCTGCTTCATGGGGACTTTTCCCTTCACACTCATCCTCGATCATCATATTCAAACATTTTTTATGGTGAAAAATAATTCATTTATGTTTTAAAATAGCTTGAATATAAATATACAGCCTTGTCTCAGTGAGTGTAAGCTGATCCGTGAGTATGCAAATTAGTCGGCCTACGTGATGATGTGATTGGTTGCACGCTTGTGATGTAGAAAACGGGCGTTTTTGAGGCTGTGTTTGGTCAACCTTCTCAGCAATAGCGTTGACTGTTGCACTAGCACACGATTGTTATAGAGAATATTAAAACCACCATGTAGACATATAAACGTCGTTAAAAACTTCATTTTCGTCACAGGAGGATAAAATTTCTTCTTCAAAAGGTTTAAAATTTTGTTGGTCTACTTAATTCATGAAACACTTGATTCGTTTATCATGATCTGTTTGACAAACCTGTTTTGCCTCTCGTTCCATCAGGTTCATTCTATGTACAGGAAGACGGGGGCGAGCTTTGAAAAGGCCCAAGCAGAGTTCGCCACCGGCGTGCTTTCTAATCAGGCAGTGCGGCAGGCAGCCACCAGTGCCACTGTCTCTGCGGCACAGGGCGCCTTCACTGGGCCCCGGTAGAGGGCTGGACAGGAGGGATGATGTGAGGTGAAAGAACACGACTGATTGTGCAGCACTGAGACAAAGTGACTTATCCAAGCAGTGGTAGACATGACCAAACCAATAAATACACACCACCCCTAGACCCCTCTTGCATGCACATCAAGATAAATAGACATTAATGGTAATGCTGCATTTTTGGATCTCTTTTGTCTTTATTTGTTGTTCTTGCTGAGCTTTAGGCCAATTGTTTAGACATGCAAGAAGGTTCTGGGTGTCGATTGATTTTGAGATGAGGTTTTATATAAATGCCGTCTATGAGATCAATTTACACAATACTTATGTGCTAAGTGCTAAAAACCCTGAGTATCACTGTAATATTTTGATAACCCAAGACTCCAGGTTTCCCTGTCATTTTTAAACACCTTTCCAGTTTGCGTAAAACGTAAACCACAGCCGTCTTGCATATTCCACTATGATTCCACTAAACTTTGTTCCTGACGTGTAAATAGATTTATATAGCAAAAAAAGAATGACTTCACTTTCTTTGAACCTGTGTAGTTTTACTTCACAGTCAGTCCTGTTTCTTCATTGTGAGAGATGAATCCCATGTCATATTTTATAGATTCATGATTGACTATCAAATCTAAAGGTGAATCAGTGGCAGATGTGTATTTATGAAAGAGCATGTTTTATAACTTGATCTACTGTATGAAGCTCTGTAAGATGATACACGACTAATATTTTCATTCATGTGTTAGGACATGATACACTTACCATGTAACTACAACATTTTCAGTGGTAGCAGAGAACGGTGTAGTTATCTAAGGCCAAACATATTTCTCTGGCTGTGATTTGTGTTTTTCGTTTATTTCTTGTCATTTCAGTCTGTTTTGTCTTGATGTTAAACTGTGTACCTAAACAAAAGTATTACTGGGTTGTCTTTATTGGTGGGCTTTTGCTGCTGTATGTTCATGTCGCGAGTGCCACTGTTTTTCTTTTTTTTAATTAAAGTTCATGAATATGCATCTTAGACTTTGTGTTTGTGTTTAGTCCAGGAATAAATCTCTTTGTTTCTTGAGTTGTGATTTTGCGTTTCAACACAGAACATGCGTCCTGTGACCACCGTCTCCTGTGTGTTCATGCATATTTCGCCTCCGTCTCTCAGCATGTCGGCTGAAACGGTCTGTGTGTAGAGAGACTGCAGGGGAATCTGTGTAACAGCTGCCCTGTCTACACTGCATTCACACCAGCTGTATTGTGCCCTGCCTACAACTGCTACGAGTCCTTCAAAATCATCCGAGAGCTGAAATAAACAGACTTCAGGATTTTCAAACTGTTAAGACTGGGTCACCTTCTTTTACCCTGGATGAACATGTGTTAGTTAAAAGACATAAACAAATAGTCAAAAAAAGTCTATGATGAGCCACTATAATATAATATTTGCAATTTGTGTTGCTTGCAAAAAAAATGTCTGAATCCTGCTTTTAAATGGACTTCAATGAGTGCTAACTGGACTATGCTAACCAAACCTTAATTTCTTAAAAGAATGTCAGAAGGGACCTCTAGTGGTGCACAGAGGAAAAACTGCTATTCAAAACCTATTCGTAATCTCAGATTTGTAATGTCAGCCAAAAATTACAGTAAAATGTGCTATATTAACTTTACAACATATAAATGTTGTAATGTTGAGGTATCCGAAATATACACTTTGTTTTAATCCTATATTAACTGTTTTGGCATGGGAGGATAAAGTTTAAGCAGATCTAAGGGCTAAGTGCTAAGAACCAGGAGTGGGTTTTAGTTACATCAGATACATTTAAGTAGCTTTTAAAAACATGCTTTAGAAATAAACATTACTGGTGTTTTGAAATCTGGAGACAAAACAATTGCACTGATTAATGTTAAGATATGTCAGTGCAAGCTGCTTTTGTTTAAGACAGTTCAAACGTGCATTTCAATGTGGGACTATACTTAAGCCTTGTCTTTAAAACCAGGCTTAAGTCTCATAGGTTTGTTTTTAGTGAGTTTGTCTTCGTTTAGTTCAGTTCTCTGTATGTGATACACACACTTCTGCCCTTGCTTTGTGATGTTTCGTGTTCATAGCGAGACATCTGTGCTGTCTGTCAGAAGGTCTGCAGGGTGAAGACTGGGGTTTCCAGTCACAGTCTGCTGTTGTTTTCAGACAACAGTGATTCCCTCCTGGAATGTTTATAGTCCAACCAAAACCAACAAACTTCACACAATCACAACATGGTTTCATTTAAACAACATTTAATGAATTCGAGTTGGAATAAACACAGGCTCTGGAGCCCCCCTGAACCACTGAGTTAGATGATACAGTCATCTCAGAGGGTCGGTTCAAGTTACACATACATATTTTATGATGTGTTTACCTTATAGCTTTTCCAGAGCTTTTAACCTCTAAAAAACTGTAAACACACAATTTCACCTCACCTGTTAATTGTGGCATTTGTCTTATACGTTACAACCTTTGAAGGCATTACACAGAATTTTGAACCCAAATATCTGCTGTGAAGCATCTGACATGTTAGCACCTCTTTATTCTGGATAGTGCCTTCCTACATGAGCTTGTCTGATGTCTTCATTGCTTCATTAAGCACTATGAGGGAAAACTTGTCATGTGTATATTATTGTATCACTATGTTTTAAAGCTGACACTGTATCTGAATTCTTCAGAACTGTATTTTGACTTTGTTTTGATGTATTTTGATGTTCCTGTGGGTGATTTCATCTTGCACAGGGTTTCCATAACAGACTTACGAGACCGTTCAGCTCACAATAAGCTTAATTTCTGTGATATTTTAAATGTTACACCACAGCCCCTTTAACTAAAAGAATGCAAAAGTTAAATGACAAATTTAAGTTTAAATGATAAAGACACAATATAAAATACATGATGTGTTGCCTGTTTTAAAGCAGATAAAAACTGAATAACAATACTGTTTGGTTCTTGATTAAGCCTTTATCAGCCTATCATTTTTAAATAGTTTATACTTAATTATATTTAAACTAAAGGAATCCAGAGGTTAAATAAATGAACAAATATAAATAGCACAGAAACATGTATATAATTTATTGCACTTTCAGAACAAATAATGAACATTTTTTAGGGTAATTTGTGAGCTGACACGGGAGTGTATGGACCAGTGGTCGACTGTACAGTAACCAGTAACAGTTTCCAGTTGATTTAAAAATCACCTCATTTGCATACAAACTCTCCATCTGTTTCGCCAAGGTCAAAACCTTTCATTCTGGCACGATCAATGACAGCATTCGTGACCGTTCGTGTTTATTCGTGAAGCCACGTCGCCACAATAATAATCTGACATATTATACGGAGCTATTGACACCGACGGCAGATGCAGAACGGACGAGCCGTTTGGATCAACGTCAAAAACAACCGTATGCATTGTGCAACTGTGTGCTTCACAGTCCCGCCTCCTGCACGCTCGAGCCAATGGCGTAATGGATGTCGGTGCGAACGAAAAGAAAGGTCAAATGAGAAGCATTTTGTTGGGATTGGACCCTGCCCACTTATACAGTTACACAACCCGCCTCACAGTTACAATTCCCACGGGAGTCTCAGTGTTTCACTGTGGGTAAACACAGCCACGAGCGTACGACAATAAGACCCTTCAACCTGAAAGAATCACAAAGCGTGTTGAAATAAACCATCGGTCAATGCCATGTTACACGCAAATCTGCCATACCATTATTGCAATAACAAATGCATGTCGGAAACCAAAAATAAACGTCATTTCGTAATGCAATATTAAATGCACGAGACCCCCACAAATATTGCAATATTAAATGCACGACTGCAAACACCATTATGGCGTCCAAAAGAAAATGCATTCCATAATTAGATTCAAAGTGTACGATCTCGTAGAATGACGAGAGAAAGTGTTCAGAACAGCCCTCGACAACT
>JAZGTJ010005253.1:0-15833 GCA_036877575.1 Botia almorhae | reverse complement strand
CCCCTCCCGCTCGGAGTGTGAGAATGCCCGTGTTGTACTGACAGAAACGATACGGGCTTAGCTGACATGGAGGCCCGATTAACGCGATAGGCCCATTCCGACGCGTCCGAGCTGTAGTAACGCGGACCCGGAGACGGATTCGGGCGACGCCTCGGAACATCACAGGTAACGATCGCCGTACAGAGGACGAGAGACAGGGCGAAGAAACAGAGAGAGAGAGAGAGATCCATTTCGGGTCCCTCTGTTGATTCAGCGCAGCAGCCGCCATTTTGTTGACAGTTCGTGTTTTTTAATAACCCGCGCAGGGCTCGTCCAGAACAGCGTTTGGTTTTTATATTTCGCTCCTTTGGGTCATTTTAGGGATTTTTGGTGTTATTGGTGGGTTTTGGTGGACGGCCCGGGCGAGAAGGCAACACTTTGCTAAGCTGGTGCGCACCAGCAGCGGCTGCTTCGTTTCATTGACTAGTACTGTGGACGGATCGCGGGGGTTAGTTAGCTGGCCGGACCAGCAAATGTAGCTGTCAGGGCAGATCAGACGAGTAGGGGGTTTAGTGACACGAATTAACCCTTTGAATTGAGCTGTTTGAGGGTAGTAAACACGGAAATGTGAATTGAATGGCCGTTGACGGTGTGTACGTGTGGTTACAGATCCGAGGTGCCTCACAGACATGCGTCGTTCAACGTCAGCGAGATATTTTGACAACTTGCTGTTTTAGTTTCATTTCGATTGTTATTTAGGGACACGCAGTGTTGTGATTTAGGTTAAGACTGCGGCTTGCTCTTTGCTAACGAGCTGTGCTAACTAGATTAGGCTCATAAACCGTGACCAGTTCGCCTCCAAGTAGATGTATAACATCACAGCGTATTTTTACGCACTAGTATATCTTGATCTACTGACTCGACGGATGGTCGTTAGCCTGGGCCGTGCATTGTACAACGCTGACTCGTTCTTACGAGAAATCTGATCATTTTTTCCTCTTTTTTTTTGGGCACATCAGCAATTTCGAGAGGAATATCCAGGAGACCATGCTGTTCCGTGCGAAGGGAGGATTTTGAGACCAAATGATGTGAGCTCAGCTCTGGACCCCGATCGAGGTGAGTAACGCGATGTTTTTTTATATTTGATGACAAATGACAGCGACTGTTTTCTGTCCGGCTGTTGGGTTTCGTTATCACAACAGCGTGAAACGAGATGAAGGAAACGCGTTATTACAAGACGAGCGCACCCGCCTGTCATTACCTCGTAAAGCACGAGCCTTGTTTGTTTGTTTGTTTGTTTGTTGTCTTTAGAGAGTAAGGCGGGATATTCAGTGATATGCGTTTGAGATGATTTAGAGAGGTTCCTAAAAACTCTGACAGGTCCTCTTATAACCACACTTCCCAATAACAACACGTGGAAATGTACGTGTCACTGAAGCCAGCGCACGCCACGAGAAGTTTACCGTGTAAACTGTGAGCCACCTTTGACCTCTGACCCTGTTGTCAAGGCAACCAGAAATGCCTCTCGCCGCTGTCTGGGTGCAGTTGAGTGGATAGCCGTGACCCCAGACGGCGTTTAGTTTGCGGTCTGGAAGACTGAGCTGAGACGCTTTTAGTTTGAAATCTGAGTGTAGATTAATAGCAGATCTCAATGCTCAAGCGCTTCAGTTCCGATTTGTGGTCCCTTTTGCTTGTGTTGGAGACCAGAGTGTGTGTAGCTGATGAATGAATCAGTGATGAATGAATGTGTAGACACTCTGGACAGCTCACACTGACTTAAGCAACAACTGAAAATGTGTAAATGTCATTGCGTTATTTAACAAAATATCAAACAAGGTGGCCTTGATTGATATGAGGATGGCATGACTACACTTCAGTGAAGCATCTGACAAACAGAAACTGACTTCATTTATTCACTAAAAATCACGTTGGCGCCAGTTTGTTAAAAGCAATTCTCAGAACAGCTTAGAAAAGTTTGTCCTGAGAAGAGGTCCAGCATGGTCTGATATTTGTGTTAATGCTGTGATCTTTAACTGTCAGTAATAGATCCAACATTTGCTTAAGTCTGTGATAATAAAATAGAAATGTACAGTTACTTAAATGCTGACACATACATTGCATTTAGTCTGTCTTCATGCGAAAGGCGAATGGAAGGAAAAGGCAGGAGATGTAAATTGTTGGCTGTTGTTTTTGAGTTGTATTTACCTTTGGATGCAAATTGTCACAGTTTATTTTCTTGCTTTGCAGTGACTTCATTTCTTAAACTCCCTCAGCGATTCCCAGTTTATCCTGCAGTGGATTGCTGGAGGTGGTGGCTTTTTGTGCTTATAGTGGTAATGAGGGCATGTCATTTCATAATAAATGAAAAGCTGTCGAAATACACCGCTTTACTGTATTCTATCTTTTGGCTGCCAGAACAAGCACAGATGAAGGAGTTGTAACAGGTGCTGAATGAGTGTGCATGGAGAAGTAGAGAAGATGCCTTCACAGATTCTGTGGGGTGTCCTTTGATTGTTGATCAATGCACTCCGATTGTTACACTATGAAGCGATAACTTTGTCATCAAGCCTTCTTTGCTTTGTGGCCAGAAAAGTGATATGATGAAAGGCAGGATCACAATGTACAAAGTTTTGCATTTGTACTGACTAAAACATTTCACTTTCTTTTGCACCTGTATCTTCACTGGTAGAGCATTGCACTAGTGATGGGTCTCTGGAGAAACATGTACTGATAAAATGTATAGCTTAAATAAACTTGTGACAAGTCTATCGGGTAAAAACATCTGCCAAATGCATGCGTAGAAAATTGTTAGTGGTTTAGCGTCTGATAATTCATTTGCAGCGGTTCTTTGTCCCGCTTTTCCCTCCAGACTTGATCCCGCAGTCATTTTACAACACAAGGTACTATTTATTTTTGGCATCTCAGAGGAGGGAGAGAGAGAACGAATACCACAGTAACAAGAAGTGGAGTACAAACCCCAGCGCTGAGGAAATAGGGGAATGATTGTCACTAAGGGAGGGACGGGCAAGGAAAAACAAGAAGGGAGGGAGCGCGGGGAAAAATGTGTTTTTGATTAGCACAAACACAGCGACTGTAGTTTGATCGCTGTACCATTAGAATTCCAAGTGAGTGTCACGGAGAAAGTGGATGAGTGAGGAAATGAGTGAGGAAGAGGAGGGTGACATAATGGGGTGAAAGGTTAGGTCTGGCAGAACGAGAGAGGTGCGGTTTTCAAACTGCTGCGTGTGAAACTGGACTCGGTGGATGGGAGAGTGAGGGCGTGTTTAAACGAAATGGGGTGAGTAATTATAGTAAACACAGAGAGGCGAGAGTGGAGGGCAGAAAGGCAGGACTCCAAGTTCTGGAGGGAGGTTTACAGTTGTGGTGATTTCACAGAAAACGACTCGCGCAATATAAAAGACCGCCGCTAATGAAACGACACGCTGTAAAACGCCACTTTGAGCTGTTCCTCGTGCTGAGTGTTCAGACAGCAGTATGTGCACTATTGAGATGACCTAGGCATTCCTAATGAACTCGTATAATCTGTCAACTTTTGCTCTCAGGGGGGCGTGGAGAAGCCGTCTGCCTTTCGCTTCTGTCTCTCTGCCACCCTTTGTTTTTTCCCAGTCGTTTATTCACTCGCTGGCAGTCTGTGCTTTTCCGACTGGCAGTCATAAAAAGGACTCAGGAAGGTGACTGGATACTCTGTCTGTCTCCCAGCTTCTCAATGACTCAGTGACCCTCAGAAAGCACCTGTGGTCGGCACGGTACTAAATTACTCACTGGACTTTTGTGTGGTCAACTGCCCAGAACTTTTTGCATTCCACAGTTTACACTCTCTGCCTTTTATTATCCTAGTAAATTGTTTTTGAAAAAAGCCACTTAATTAATTGCAAGGGTTTGTAAGGTTGTTATTTGTTTAGGAACTTTACTGCCTATAATTTCTGAATATTTAATGGTTAAAGCCGCATCTGTAACTTTTGCCTCTCTACCGCCATCTCTGTTTGAAACATAAAATTGCAGCTATTTTTCTAATGTGGATGACAAGGTTAAATTCTAAACAACTGCTGTAAGAACAAGCTACAAACACTGCGTGATCTACAGTATCCAGACACGTGATATAGTAGCCGGATCGTCTCTCTGTTTACAGACGGACATTTCCTGTGAAATCGCACCCAACCACCCAAATTATAAATCATGTTTATAAATGTATCGTTGCGAACAGGGGTAAGATAAGGAGACGGTTTTAAACACAGATCTGTCATGTACTTGCTTAACTGATTATTGTTCATTTTTAACCAAAGCTTTTTTGCAGGCAAGCAAATTGCAGCTTTAAATTCACCCAAAAATAAAAATTCTATATCATTAGCTAAACACTCAAACTGTTTCAGTCCCATAGGATTATCTTTCAAAAGAGGTTTAAAAAAGGTTTTACAGCGGGTCCAGTTGTGTGAGCTATAATCCAGGTTTTTTGACGCCATGTGATAGAATTGTGTGCGAAAAGTCATTTATTCACTGAAAATATGCTTTCAGATGCAGATTCTGCGTTTCTCGTCGTTGATGTTTTGCTCTGCCAGATGTGAATTAAATGACATTTAGGAGTTTAACTAAGAAATTATTTGTTGTTTCTCTATGATTAAGGGTTCAAATCTAAACAATGTTTTCGGGTATTATATAGAATGTTATTCTTATGTTTTGTCCCTATGTTGAGGTCATTTATGATGCTCAGTGAAACATTTACCAATGCAGAGCCATGTAATTGTAAAACACTTTGGTGTTTTTCATAATAGCCTAAACGATTCAATATGTATTCTACAGTAGAAGAAAAATTTGTTTATAGTGTTTAGATAATGAAGTCATTTAATAACAATTACGTAATTTAGACAGAGGCATCCATATTCAACCCTGCCAGCAGGGTTGGGATGTTCATGAGTGTATTTTTATTGATTGTATATGATGTGTAAGATCATATATGATAAATTTAGAGATCTAGCCTATCTGTGCTCACGAGTGAGTCATTTAAAGTCGTATTTGTGGTCGTATTGATCCATGTTTGCAAGGCCATTCTGTGTTAATAATTAAAGTAAAGGCTCTCTCAGAAGTGTGGCTGATTTGTATTTGGTCTTAACAACCTTCTCCCCTGTCTTTATCTCCACAGTTTGAAGGCGAGAAGGCTGGGCACTTGGGAAGCAACGATACTGTTTGAAGACAAAGATTCAAGGATTTGTTCTCCAAACACTGCTACACCTCCACCCCCCTCCCCCTTCCCCTCTGTTGCAATTCTTTCTTCCTACCTGACATATCCACGACCCTCCTGTACCTACCCGTACCTGAGAACAGCCTGTCCTACTCAAGCCCCCCTTGTTCCCCAAATCACCCATGGATCAGAGGACACAGGGGGGGACGTCTACACCGCCCCCCCTCCCTGCCAATGCCCCTCCAGCAGAACGTGACAAAGAGGGTGTAGGGGGAAAGAGGGACGAAGATGAGGAGAAAAATAAACTAAGAGACGGGCTGCAGAAGGATGCTTGTGGTACTGAGAGTGGAACCACTGAGCAGCAGCAACAGTCCCCACAGTTCTCAGTCAAAGAAACCAGTTACTCTGAAGGCAACGTCAAGCTCAAGATAGGCCTGCAGGCCAAACGCATGAAGAAGCCTCCTAAGATCCTGGAGAACTATGTCTGTCGACCGGCCTTCCGAGCCACCGTACGACACAGCGGAGGCAGAGGTGGAGGGCGTGTTAGTCGTGGGGGTGGAGCCAGTGATGGAAGCAGCCATACTTCTAGCCCAACTCGTGGAAAAGATGGTGAGAAGGACAACGCTGTCCACCGAGGAGCACCTCCAGCATCTGGCGCTTCTGCTACATCCCCCTCACCCTCTCTTCCACCTGCTGTTTCCACCAATCCAGTTACTCCTGCAAATGGAAGTGCTCCAGCAAAAAGGGTAAGTTTGCTTTAAAAGCGCTAGTTCACCCAAAAATAAACATTCTTACATCATTTACTGCCCCTCATGTCATTTCAAACCTGTATGACTTCATTTGCTGCTAAAGAACACAGGAGATATTTTGAAGAATGTTGGTAACCGAACAACAGTGGCGCCCATTGAGTTCCATTGTGTGGACACACAATTACTGAGACATTTCTCAAAATATCTTCTTTTGTGTTTTACAGAAGATTCAGATTCATGTAGGTTTGAAATGACATGAGATTTGAAGAATGGAAACATTCCATCTGAGAGACATTTGCCACATTTCTCGAATGTCTAAGTGTTTGTAAATTAAAATACTACAAACATTTAAATACCAAACATGCCGTTCCAGTGTCAGTTTAAAAATGGCAAACCAACTGTGCCATGACTGAAAGGCATAAACACTCTCACATTACCCTCTCACTCCACTTTCCTTTCATTAGGCTTGTGTGGTTTCATCAGATAAACCTAAACGCATGCATGCTCTCATACACTTTATTTTGTCTTCCTCATGTCTTTGTGCTGTAATTATAGCACTTTACAATAAGGTTCAATTCATTTACATTAGTTAATTTTTTAGGTATCATAACTAGCATGAACCACCTTTTTAATCTTTAAAGTTTGGTTATCTAGTTTAATGTAACTTAAAAATATAAAAGTATAATATTGTTTATTTTATAAGTTTATTCATATCACACCGTTAATTGCATTAACAGTATATGTGAATTTAGCAAGATTGGTAAATGCTGTAAAAGTATTGTTTATTTTTATTTCATATTAGCTATTGCTAATATGCTAGTGCTTTTTGGTCTGACCTAGAGCCATTAACTCTTATATTGTCTCTTTCCTTTTATGATTCTTCATTTCACTTCGCCCTGTCTTTTCTTGTTTTACCAGTAACAATGTATTCCCTTCCTTGTCATTATATTTCTTTATGTCCATTTATGGTTTTGATATGAGTTTTTGAAAGGAGGGTTTCTATGTTGATCAAAATGAATTTTGATTTTGGTGTCATAGATATAACATTTGGCTACAATTTTGTTAACAGCTAGAAAAGAATTTAGTACCGTTCATAATATATCTTTATGTTTTGTGTTCTCTTCCATTTTATGCAAAAAAATGTTACTATGGAGTTGTGTCTCATACATTATTTTCTTCATTTTCAGGGACCTTCAAAACTTGCCTGCGAGTCTGAGGGGAAGACTGAGGTCAAATCTATCACCTCCTCAGAGAGACCCCTTAACCTTCATCGCCCCATGACAGAAAGCAAATCCTACTCCTCTGGAAAGAAAAACCCTGTCACGTCATCACCAACAACGTCCCTCACTGCATCATCACCACAGGAACCCAAAACAGATGGAATCCTAAAAACTCAATACAATTATGCAGATGGGCAGAAGGAGCAAGAAAGAGGAACGCCAGCTTGGGGTGCCCCTACTGTCACAGAGAAACTTGCTCAGCTCATAGCTACATGCCCGCCTTCAAAGTGCCCTAAACCAAAAGCCCGGAAGGTGTCACCGGCTCCAGCACACAGTAGCTCGCCACCTTTGATCTCTAATCTTCAACGCCCTGAACGGGCTATGGCCAATAGGAACACATATTCCAGGACAGCGCACCTTGCCCCACCCCCACCTGTTTCGCGGCCACCAGGTCGCCCATATGGTTCCAAAAATAAGGACAGTATCCTGGAGAAATTATCTGGGACCTCTAGAAAAGAGGAATCAGATGGTCTTTCAAAAGGGTTAACTAGTAGCAACAGCAGCACAACCAACACCACTAGTACTACACTGTCTCACAGTAGTCGCTTAGCAACAACCACAAATGATAGCAATGACAACAATACCATCAATGGAATGAAATCTCAGTCTCGTCTTGGGCATTGCTCATCTCATTCTTCCTCCTCTCCTTCTCTTTCTTCATCCTCTCTTTCCTCCTCTTCCTCCTCCTCCTACACAGGCTGTCAAATTGGCTTGCAAGGTTCCCTAACCTCACGACCTAGATCAAGCCCCTCTCAAACAGAAGAGTTTAATGAGAAAGACAAAGAGCATGACAGGGATAAAGACATGGAAAGTCCTAGAGATTTAAGTAAGAGCTCCAGTCCAGCCACAGCAGGAAAGCAGGATGCTAAGGAAAAGGTTTTTGTTCCTCGAAATGAGAGGGGTAAAAGCTCAAGCCCAGTCAAACGTAGTCCCAATCAGGAGAGTCGTGTTAGTGGGGTGCCATGTACTGCTGACTCAACCAAATGCACTATTTCACCCTCTAGCCCCCCCAGTGCTGGCAGGAGCCCATCACCACTATGTGATGACACTGAGCCTGCATCGCCTGCATCACCAGCCGAGCAGGATTCTAAGCCCCTTAAGAAGCGCAGAGGGCGACGACCTCGCTGGACTAAAGTGGCCAATCGCACCCAAAGGCCATTACATGAAGCTTCTTACCATCAGAGGACCACCACAGCAGTCCCCTCAGGGCTTGTTCCCTCATCTCCTATTCGGCGGCCAGTGGGACGGCCTCCAAATCCAAATCGTATGCCCCCTGTAGTTTCACAACTTTTTGCATCTCCACCGAGAAAGAGGGGGCGGCCCAAGTCCAAAATGCCTCGGTTAGATGCACCTGCACGTGGCCGTCCCCCAAACAAACTGGGGCCCTCAAAAGTCTACTCCATACTTAAGTCTAAAGAAGAGCAGGATCCTCCTGTATTGCACCCTGAAGTGGACTTAAATCCACCTAAACCCATGCCAAGAAAACGAGGAAGACCCAAGCGCTTGCCTCCAACCCTTCCACAAGAAACCCAGCCACCCACACTTGCTCCTGAGTCAGGGGATACTTCAGTCAGTGATAAAGCTTTTCATAATAAAGGCAACGGGCAGCTTATAATGAAGACGATCATAGGCAAAATTAATAAAATGAAGACTGTAAAGCGGAAGAGGTTTTTAAGCCAAATACTGCTTGGGTCAGGCTCCAGGACAGCTGAGCAGGATGTCAGTAAAAGCAGTGGGGTGTCAGGGCCTGTGGCTACAACACAATCTCTTTCATCACTTGCTGCTACATTTGGGGGCAAATTAGGACCTCAGATCAATGTTAGCAAAAAGGGGACAATATATATGGGTAAGAGGAGGGGTCGTAAACCAAAAGTGTCAGCTAATCCCTCCACAGGTGCCCCTACACCCCCTCCAGAACCATTCTTGTCCCCAAACACTTCCTCCCCACACCAACAACACCAGTTACCTCCATCTCAGGTGTTCCCTTCCCCTTCACTCTCACAGTCAAGTGGGGGCCAAAGTCCCATCAGTGATGCTAGCTTTGTTGAACCTGGCTCAGTGCACTTTTCATCCCACCCACATTGCAGTTATTCTCATCAGGGCCAGCACACATTCTCATTTCCCCCACCTATTTTTTCAGCTCCCTCGTCTCGCACCATAGCAAGCCCCACATCATCTACAGCACATCCATCTCAAAAAAAGTCTTCTTGCAGAGGTTACCACCATTACCACCACCACTACAGACAACACTACCATTATCGAAAGTTTTCTCCTCCCAGACCACTATTGCCCACCTCTCCTGCCCCTCTTAGTGAGCTAAAGGAAGCTACGCCTTCCCCAGTCAGTGAATCACACAGTGAAGAGACAGTGCCTAGTGACAGTGGCATTGGAACGGATAACAACAGCACCTCAGATCGTGGGGAAAAGGCAGGTAGCGCCGGTGGCTTGGCTGGTGTGGGGGTCCCACATGGTATGGCAAGTGGACTCTTGATGCCTGGTGTAATGGGGTCAGCCATAGGAGCAGGAATGGGACTTTCCTCCAGGGGTAGAAGGAGGCACTCCTCTTCAGTTCTTTTGGAACATCCTTCACCTACACCCTCCCCGATTGGAGCAAGGGCATCACCTGACTCAAGAAGACCACACCCAGCTGCCCCACCTTCTGCATTGGCTGGACATAAAGAGAAGCACAAACACAAGTGCAAACGTCGTGGACATGGCTGCCCTAGCTATGATAAACTAAAAAGGCAAAAACGCAAGCGTAAGAAGAAGTACTTGCAGCTGCGTTCACGAAGGCAAGACCCAGACTTTTTGGCTGATTTGGATGAAATTTGTGTACGTCTTAGTGATATTCGAATTGCTCACCGCACACCTGCACTTCGTTTAGGTAGCAGCTTGGGCCTGGGTGCTGGGGCTGCAGGCCCAGGTCGTGGGTCTGGGCTGGGCAGAGCCAGCAGCACACTTGGAGCCGGTACCAATCCACCACCACATCATTATCTGCATAGAGACCTCTTGCCCACCATCTTTAGAATCAATTTCAGTGGATATTATTCACCTCACCCAGCCTACCCATGTGATTCACTTCATTATGTTCGTAAGCCTGACCTTAAAAAGAAAAGAGGTCGGCCACCTAAGCTCAGAGACTCTGTATCAGAAGTACCTTTTGTACCTGGGTTAGGCTTTCCTCTCTCAAGTGGAGGTTTCTATCACCCCTCTTATGGTGTCCCATACTCTTCTGCCCCACTGGGACTTGGCTACTATCGTGGTTATACTCCAGCAAGTGCCCTTTATCCCCACCACCAGGCCCCTCACTCTGGCCCATCCCACCATGTTCATCCACCTTCCTTTCCTCCACCTCCAGCTCCTACTTATGTCCATCATCATCACCCATCCCACCTTCTTCTTAACCCCTCCAAATTTCACAAGAAGAAACACAAGTTACTAAGGCAGGAATATTTAGGTGGGGGTCGTTCATCAGTAATTTACCCTCCTATGTCATCTGAGCTGTCTTTTGGCTGGCACCACAAACATAAGCATAGACATAAGCACCGTGAACGCTGTGGAGAAGAGGAGGGCGAAGATGGTGGTGGTGGTGGTGTTGTTGGTAGTGGAGGGGGTAGAAGTGGAGGTGGTGAGGGTTTGGGGGCAGGAAGAGGGGAGCGAGGAAGCGTAGAGTCCCTGCAGCGCTGCCGGTATGGTAGAGATGGCTCTGCTGATTCCAGCGCTAATAAACAGACAGCTTCTGCCAACTCCCCATCATCTTCATCCTCATCTTCTGCAGAGCGGTACAAGCGAAAAGAGGCCTCTATGTCTTGTCTTGGGCCTTCACGGCTGTCTTTGGCCAGTGGGAGCCAAAAACATCACCCTGTGGACTCCTGGTTTAGAGTGGGAACTTCTGAATCTGATTACTCCAAACTCTCGAGAAACCAGTCACTTTCTGGGCCTGCTGCATTTTCTGAAGGACATCCACAAAATCCAGTGGAGTGCTCAGAGAGTGAGGAGGAAGATGGCACCTCCCCTGTTGAGGAGGTGGAGACCAGCCATCACACCAACCTGTTTGCATCTGCGCTAACTCGGACCTCGCTTAAGGGGAGCCGGGGCAAAAAAGGAGGTTCATCAGAGAGTACCAGCCTGTCACGGTTGGACCGGACCATGAGAAGGGATCGTTCTACATCTGCAGAGAGGAGAGAGATGGGTGAGTGAGATATCCTATAGACTAATGCTAATAAATACCCAGCTAACAGGAAATGTTCTTAGAATATTGGCTAACATTCTCTAGACGTTCTCTTAGAGTCATCTAAAACGTTCTTGCAGTTATGTCAGCAGAACGTTTTTAATGTTATATGTCAAATATATAAAACAATATTATTCTTCAAACAACTGATGTTGGAATATTGTAAAAACATTACAGAATTTAAAAAAGTTTGAATAACACTCAAACAAGCTTAGTGTGTTCAACATCTAGAACATTCAAAATAACATTTTTAACATTTTGTTACCCAATGGAAATGCTGTTTTTACAACATACAATTGTTAACTGGGTGGTAATTGACTACTGTAAGAAGCGAGTCCTCATCAATCACAGCATATTGTAAGCGTGGCCACTTCACATAAAATGTCTTTGGCATTTTAAAAGCCTGTTGTTGTCAAGCGGTTAAATGCAGATGTGTGTTTGAGCTTCCTGAGGTGACTCAGATTTAGACTGACATTGTGAAGGTTGTGAAATGAATGCAGTGAGATGTAGCCCTTCTCACAATATGGCTTTACCTCAGCCTCCTTTATAATTCTGCACTGAAATTTTATTGGCCGTCACTTGCTTCAGCGCACGCAACAGATTTATGCTTCGTTTCCAGCGCTCCTTGTCAGTGGTATTGATTTCGTGGTTAGGTCACCAAACTGAGATGCAGCTTGTAGTTAAAGATCTACAAAATACCTCCTAGATTTCTTTCAACTACAAACAAAAATTAGAAATCATTGTTATCGTTCTCCAGGGCAAATACCATCCATTATATTTGAGCTTCCATGTATTTGTGTCTGCATGTCTTTCTTTTTGTAAATTTCCTGCTATTGCGCAGCTGAACCAGGTGCACTCGGTCACTGTCTTGAATAATGTAGCTTCTCAGTCGTGGTAAGATGGATGAACGGTGTGTTTGTATATCTGTACTCGTGCACAGAGTTGGGTGAGATGGTAACATGTAGAATTTAATGCAGGATTTGAGCTCAGGACACAAGGTCATCCAGCGGCCATCGAACGCACCGTTAATTCACTGAAGCAGCAAAATAAATAGAGAGAAACAGATAAGAAAGAGTAAAAGGAAGATTCTGAACGTAAACAATCAGACTCTGAGAGATATACTAAGAATATTATAGGAATATACTGTCTTGAATTTTAGGCAGGGGTTCATGGAACAGCAGATGCAAAATCTGAGGTGGCTGAGAAGAATGAGGAATAAATTAATGAAATGGAAAAGATGTACACGGTGGGTTTGACTGATGAGAAGATGAGATAACTGGAAGATAATAGACGAGACAGTGTTGAGAATGAGTCAGACTGAGAGTAAGTTAATTAAAGGCGTAATGGATGATAGAGACAACAGAGTTAATGAGGGCTGCCCACACGAACCCTTTTCTGGCTCGCTGTTTTTCTGCTGAATCTGTGAGATGGTTATTTTCAGCTGCCGCAGAATTTGGCAAGTAGGAAATGATGAGATAAATGGATAAACTGGATTTTAAATGATGGTGTAATGTTTTTTCTTGAGAAAAGATGACCCGGTTCTTAAACTGTCATTTGTCTGCTATAATAAACCTCTTTCATAAAGGTAATGAACTGATGAAGATGACTTTGAGAGTTTGTCAGAGGCCGTTTGCATACTACAAGACAGAAGACTGACTCAGCACACATTTAAAGATTGTTGTCTGTTACACATTTAAAAACTTTCTTGTATTCTGCCATGTTAACGTGGTTAACTACAAGACAGATCTACTTCCTGACTGTAGATGTTTCTCAAATTCATTTTTATTGACAGCTGCTTTGTATAATATGATCATAATTATTATGGAGTCGCATAAGTTAGCTACACAGAATGCCACACAGCGCTCCACAGCATTGATTTAATCGATTGAAAAGGGTTTTACTTTAGCATGTTACAGTACTGTAGGTTCCTCTAAACAGCATAAAGATATTAGGTATAATAATAATTTTTTATAGCACTAGATTATTATAAGTCAATACTTCTATATTGAGTTACACATAATTGTGATGCCTTGAACTGCTGCCTGTCTAGGAAGCTCACTAGCTTTTGGAACATAGCCAAAGCGATGTGTCACAGTTTTAATTTGTGGAATCATTTCTCATTCTTTTTTATTTACCAGTCATCCACCAGCCATCCATTTACCATTTCTGTCGTTTGTTTTACAGGAAATGCATCTGTCACACAAAACCGAAGCAGCCAGTCCAGCATCCTCGAGGGTTCTGAGGTTCTCCATCATAGACTCCACCATCACCACCACCCTCCTCTGTCTCTCTCTCACTCTTCTTCATGCCACTCTCACTGCACTCTTGACCAGCCTGGTAGCGGGGCGTCTCTCCGCCCCTCCAGCCGCCAAGCAAGCCCCTCCCAGCCTGCATGTTGCCTTGACTCCTCCCCCTCCCATCATGCCCACCAGTTAGCCCCGCCCCCTCCCAAAAACAACCTGCACCATGTCAACAAGATCCTCCGGGCTAAAAAGCTTCAGAGGCAGGCGCGCACCGGAAACAACGTGGTGAAGAAACGAGGTCCGGGTCGTCCACGCAAGTACCCGCTGCCCTCGCCTCCCCCATCGCCATCACCACCACCTCAGGTGTCGGAACCGCAGCTCCACACGGCACCCGAGCGGCCCAGAGGGGGTGTGTTCTGGGAGGAAGACACGGTGGTGGACGTCATTGAGTCAGTGGTGCAGAACCAGCGCAGGAAGGGACGGAAGAGGAAACACTGGGACAGGGAGGCTGATGGAGGTGGGGAGGAAGAGGAGGAGGACGCAGAGGTGGAGAGAGAGGAAGAGGAGGAAGAGGTAGAGCGGTCAGCGGCCAGAGAGGAAGAAATGATGCCCAAAGCTAGAGCAGAAGGACAGAGGGGATGGTTGAGACAGGAGGAAATGCAGTGTTTACAGAGGTACGTGATCCTGTGTCTTTACAAAATGTTGAGATTGCTATTACATTTGTAACATGAATGGAGCAGTTTGTATGGCGGCCGTGCACACCTATACAATTGTGAATCATTCACCCATGAGCTTCTGTGAAGGTTAGGATTGTGCTTTAGAAGAAAACACTGTTGGCAGCAGACACCAAGGCTAGCTTACTAAACTCTGGATTTGCTGCGTTATGTCATCTTAAAAGAATTTTTAACTTGGCACACTTTCATTATTGTTTTTTTATTTGCAGTGCATTAGAGGGAAAACCCAATGGCCAGTCCTCTCCAGAACGCCCGGGCCCCAGTTCACTGGAACCGGGTCCAAACCCACCAATGACCAGCCAGCGGGAGAAGAGACCTGCTAGGCCACCCAAAAAGAAGTTCCAGAAGGCAGGACTGTACTCTGATGTGTACAAGACCGACGAGTAAGGAGAACCAATGAAGAAACCTGTTCAGCAAAAACAGTAACCTTATGAGACGATGTATTACCATGATTTTAGCATGATGCATAGCGTCACCATGATTTAACCGCAGTACAATCGCTGTAATACACAGCCTTACCGTGATAACAATAGCAATATAATATTGGGGGCAGTTGTGGCCTACTGGTTAGTGAGTTGGGCTAGTAATCAGAAGTAATCTCTACATTAATAGAGTCAGTGTTCAATAAAATTACATTTAAAGCTGGTAGGGTAAGGAGGCCATTGTGAACATTGTGATCAATAACAGATTTTTGTTCGTTTTTAACCAAACAAAGTTACAGATTGCAGCCTTGAATTACATGTAAGAATAATAATCCCAATGAACAGTCATTCTGTTAAGAAATAAAGTGATCAGTTCATGTGCTTTTCCTCTGTTTTCCCATCAGTCCCCGCAGTCAGCTACTTCAGCTGAAGAAGGAGAAGCTGGAATACACTCCAGGTGAACATGAGTACGGCCTTCTTCCTGCCCCTATTCATGTCGGTGAGTCTGGCTCTTCACTTGATTTGTGCTGGTGTACGACTTGTCTTTCCTAACCAGTTTATTATATATGGACCATCAGGCTGATTAGGTATGAGTTATGAGGTGATTACTTGATTTTGGTGCTGCCTGAAGTTAAAGGACAAAGAGATGGAATTAATAACTGCGATTTGTCTTCCGTGTTTGTTCAGGGAAATACTTGAGACAGAAACGCATCGACTTCCAGCTGCCTTATGACATCCTGTGGCTTTGGAAACATGATCAGGTAGCTTCTTGCAACCGAGTTGACAGCTGCATTTGTTATTGTTGTTTGGTAGCCTGGCTACAGTCACAGCGCAGAGAGTATGGAAAAGGCATTATCTTTCTTCTGAAAAATATGTGTTTGTTCTTTTCAGCTCCACAAGAGGCCCGATGTCCCTCTGTACAAGAAGATCAGATCCAGTAAGCAGATTTTCATTCGATTTGACTGTTACCCATCAGCTCGAGAGAGCCGTAAAAAGAT
>JAZGTJ010005252.1:0-28092 GCA_036877575.1 Botia almorhae | reverse complement strand
GTGGCTATGGGCATTGCTGGATCTGATGTATCCAAACAGGCTGCTGACATGATCCTGCTGGATGACAACTTTGCCTCAATTGTCACTGGAGTAGAAGAAGGTACGAGATGTTATTCCAAGCTTGGTTGGACTCAGTGAAGAATTGGAAAATAAGAGGTGAAATATTGATACTTGTTATTGATATTTATCAGGCCGTTTGATCTTTGACAACTTGAAAAAGTCCATTGCCTACACCCTGACCAGCAACATCCCTGAGATCTCACCCTTCCTGTTGTTTATCATTGCCAACATTCCTCTGCCGCTGGGCACAGTCACCATTCTGTGTATTGACCTGGGCACTGACATGGTAGGTGAAAAGACCGTTATTTAAGATTTCACTTATTGTCGTATTGGGAACGGCCCCTTAAATGTGTAGCGCCACCAACAATTCAAGGTTTGACTTACATTTCTACCAATAGCTTTTGAACTATGTTGGCTAGAAATGTAATTCTTTTTATCTGGGATTGCTTGGATCGGTACCTGTACCGCCTGACAGAGAACCAGTGACGTTTATGAACAGCGCCACCTATTGGTCCGAAAAAATAGTTTTTTTCCTGTACAAACTTTGTCCAGTCCTCTTCAAATTTGGATCTCATGGGCATGCTGGACAAAAGTTTTTTTTTTATGTATTTTTGACATTCAAATCTGTTTACCTTCTAATGATATTAACTTAAAGATGCCATGCAGTTTTAAAACTGGCTTGGCCTAAAATTGTTTTTCCAGTGTCCACTATATCAGTGTGTTATACTTAATTGTTTACCCATGATGCTTGGGCAAATGACTTTTTAACTGCAGCTTGCTGATACACTGTGTGTTTAATTTGTTGTTTATTTTTGACGCAGGTTCCTGCGATCTCATTGGCCTATGAAACTGCTGAAAGTGACATCATGAAGAGGCAACCCAGAAATGCTAAGACAGATAAGCTGGTGAACGAGAGGCTGATCAGTATGGCCTATGGTCAAATTGGTAGGAACCAATTTTATTTAAAACAAAGAGCTCTGAATGTTTATTGCAGTTAGTGCCATACATTTATTCTGCTTAAATGCGTACTCACCTGTCTTAACCAAAGCATGAGCATCATACTCCCTAAATAGCTTCATTAATAATGAAGTCATAAATCACAGTATTTAATCAGACCCATGAAACGTGCAATTAACACATTAACCTAATTTGACGTTACAATAACCTTTGCAAAAACTAATGTTTCTATTTTAAACACACACAAGCTCAACATACAACATGCAACCAGTGAGTGAATTGCAATTGAAACGTTTTTTCCTGCGAACACATCTTTGTTGACAATTTTAATCAAGTTTAATCGCTTTTACCTACAAAACAAATCACCAAGACTAATCATGAATATTTGAATGTAATCAAAGACCGGCTCATTCAGATGTCATCAAATTTAATTTCAGGTATGATGCAAGCAGTTGCTGGTTTCTTTTCCTACTTTGTTATCCTTGCGGAGAACGGATTCTTGCCCTCTGACCTAGTAGGAATTCGAGTTAGTTGGGATGACAAGTACCTCAATGATCTGGAAGACAGTTACGGTCAACAGTGGGTGAGTATCACAGCTCTGGCACAAGCTGACAGATGTGAAACCAAAAATGCAACGTATATGAAACATCAACGTAATGTAATGTTGCTCTTCTGCGTTCGTTTTTCTGCTGTAGACGTATGAACGCAGAAAGGTCGTGGAGTTC
The DNA here is from genome assembly GCA_036877575.1 of Botia almorhae. NCBI lineage: Eukaryota > Metazoa > Chordata > Actinopteri > Cypriniformes > Botiidae > Botia > Botia almorhae. The sequence continues at coordinate 26,350 of JAZGTJ010005252.1, read as the reverse complement.
ACGTGCCACACGGCATTCTTCGCCAGTATTGTGATTGTACAGTGGGCTGATCTGATCATCTGTAAGACCAGACGTAATTCTATCGTACAGCAGGGAATGAGGTATGCAAACAAAGAGCCCGGCTTCAAACAGCCCATAAAATCGCCTCATATCTGTGAGAGTGGATTGTTTGTTCAGTTTGCAAGTCATTTTACCTCCGCAAGGCTACACGCCTACTGCGAGGAACATTGTTATTGTTATTTTAAAAACGCATCATTTTCATCACCATTGTTGCACAGAATCGGAGTCATAGTCTGCTTAACCAGAGATGTAACTTAAAAATAAATCGTTGTCTCACAGAAACAAAATCCTCATCTTTGGCCTGTTTGAGGAAACAGCTCTGGCAGCGTTTCTGTCCTACTGCCCAGGCATGGACGTGGCTTTGAGAATGTACCCGCTAAAGTAAGTGAAAATATCTGGGGTGCGTTTCAAAAAACTGTGATTTTTAATTCAAGACGTTTTTCAAGTTGTCTGTGTTGTTTGTAGACCATGCTGGTGGTTCTGCGCCTTCCCATATTCCCTGCTCATCTTCGTCTATGATGAAGTGAGAAGATATATCCTTAGAAGAAGCCCAGGAGGTAATAAAAGATAGTTTACAGATAGTTTCAGACAGTCAGATAGTAGATAGTTTTTCACCCCTGCAAAGTTTGTTTTCATTTTACAGCTGACATATCAGTTTCCCAAGAAAGTCAGATTTTAAATGGATTCTCAGACAGTGATAAGTTTTATAACGATATTTTATTGTATTTCGTTCCTTTGAGAGATTAAGAATTAACTCTGATATCTGTGTTTTATTGTTTTTCAGGCTGGGTGGAGCAAGAAACTTACTACTGAGACAAGAAGAACTTCTGTGGACAAATCTGCAAGTCATTGTGATATCTTTAAAGCGATGCAGAATCTGGCCATTTATTACAGCAAATAAATATTCAGTCAAATCAAATTAAAGCTCAATTTGTTTTTGTGTCTCCAATAATCTTCGTGAAACTTAAAACGAAGCAGACATACACCACACACTGAGCTTATTATTATTATCTTTTATATTCTTTAAGTATTTCAGTTTTAACACACTGACAGACTTTTTTCTCACCTTTTAGGAACACTGCATCTGTTCCAGACATGCAGAAGGGCAGTTACATTTCACAGGTGAAAATGCACTGTTGTTTTAGTAGCGCTGCTAGAAAGTTAAAATGTAATTCCATCGAATGAACAACATCAAAATACAACATTGTGTTACAAGATAAAGAAAATGGAATGTCCGGACACATTCAATCCTAGCTAGTAAACACGATATCATTTTTGCCTCATTAAAAATAACACCAGACTGTTTGAATGATGTATAAAGTTACACGTCTGATAACTTTATAACAGGGGCTTTAAATAATACTAGCCAGTGACAGAACCACGCATACTCAATTGTATGTATTGATCTGTCTATAGAAGCAGAAACGCATTTTAAACGCTTTATTGACATTTCAAAAAAGAAAAGTCAACAGGGCAGGAATGCAAAGCCACAATAAACTATAAACATGATAAAGGCACAACTGATAACAGACTACCAGATCAGACTCATAAGTCTGTTTACTTCTCCCACTAGGGGGCGTTCTTCTTGTCTAAAATTAGGGGGTGACATGATAGTTTCCATGACAACACATTTATAGGCTAGAGGCCTCAGCTTGTAAATAAAATTCAAGATATTTTTAGCTCCCTTTCTTTGAAGATGCAGTCTCCTACAGTCGCGGGATCAGCAGCATTCGTTCATTTTCAACACGAACACGGGCGATATTTCTGCTTAATGACCATAATCCTGTAATTAAGATAATGCGGAAATAAAAGACAAAAATAATGACCATGAAATGAGATTCTAAGAGAACAATGTTGAGAAAAACATGACACAAAATCACGTTAAATAGACGTAACAAACATTAACGAGTACCACAATAAAATAAACGTAATATTTCATATTTATTTTCCTGTAATGTAGCTACAAATAAGTCAACCTATGCATTAACTATAATTGTACTATAAAACTACACTTACTTACACTAACGTAGAAATACGTACAAGACTATGCAAAACAAGCTGTTTAGAGTTTTGTGAATTGATCTTAAACATGCTTACGGTCGCTTTTTCCAGCACATACCACGATTAGGAATCACAAGAACATGTTAATAGACTAATCCAAAAAAATGAACCAGGTTATTTTGACCTGCGGAGTCCAAATAAAAGAGACGGTTTAACAGAAAGAAATATATATGACTTTTTCTACATGCAAAATACGAACAGTGTATTACAAAATATGAAATATGGACTTCAGTGAGAAACTGGTTGCATTCTTTTTTTACTCATAAACCCAGATAAGATCAAACGAAGCGTGTCGTGAGTTTGATATAGATAAGAGAATCAAAGTCATGTATTTAACGTGATCAAAGTTCAGAGGCAAAAGTCTGACACAATCTCGCTGATCGTTCTTTCAAAAGCTGATCGCAAAGCTCTTCCCCGCAAGACACGCCCCCTTTTTCTGCGTTGCCATGGCAAAACGAGAGGACGTCACGGCGAAAAAAACACGCCGTATATAAGCGGTCGAGAGTTCAGACCGTAACGCGGCTTGGATGCGTGTTCTGAGAAAAGACACGGCCAGCGGTGACCAAGGAAAAAACCCAAAAAAAAGGAAACGGGATTTGGGGACTTTTAGTTTGTTGATTTTAAGAAAACTTGGATTTTTCTGAAAACCCAGGTGGTCGTTTTTAATCAAAAGCAGCAAAATGGGACGAGGAGTAAGTGTGAACTCATGTGTTTCGGTGCTTAAACTGTCTAGGAATTTACAATAGTGTTTTATGTACGTTTTTCCTTTGCCTTTGTTCGTAAACAGGTGGTTTTTAAAATTATTGACATACTGGTGGTGTTCACCACGCTTTCTTTAATGGCTTCCCAAAGTGGGAGACTTCCGCAGTTCGAGCGTTCGGACCAGTTTAAATGAATGAGATATTTATGCATCCAGTTAAACTGTTTTCTAAACTATAGCTTTTGAAAGAGCAACAAGTTTGCGTCCGTGGCTTTAAAAGACAGCTAAACTCAAAGATTACAGGAATGTAGTACAAAGATTACAGGAATGTAAGCAGCACAAACTTCCCCCCACGGCCACGATGTCGTTTGTCAAGCAAATACCGTCAGTCTTGTGACTTTAACGTTGAGGTGTCGAAATGGTCGTGTCTGTCAACAGAGAAAGTATGCGTGCTCCTTTTGTTTAGCTCATGGAAAAATCTCACAAGAAGCCACGAAGATGTGCATGTTGCCCTACGACGTGTTTCCGCTCGCGGGATACATAGTTTAACTGCTTCATTTGAAACATCGACACGATTCGCGTAAAACCAAGACGCACGAAAGCTAGTTTAAGCACGATACACGCGTTTTAAAGTCCGCGATTTAAAATACAGAAGTGAAATCTTTTCATGTGTCTGTGTGCATGTTTAGCCGTTTAATTCAAAACCGAGATTTGAACGATACGCGTATTTTGCGATTTAGTAATGAACCGTAACGCGTTGTTTAACTCATCGATGTGAAACCACGAGATGCACGTATTACATCACCGTACATAAGATAGACAGTTCAAAATCTCACCCTTTTGCTCCCGCGTTTCAACAACTGTTTCATTAAAACCATAAACGGCGAGATTAAAAGTTAAACTCGTTTATTTAAAATCTAGAGATAACGTGTAACCCCAAAAGAAAAATACAATATACGACGAACTGCTTTATTACTGTAATCGCATGATCTTGGTTCAGTTTAAACTGATGGTTCAATGCGGACTAAACGAGGGCAGAGTCTTGGGGTAAAGGGGCAATTATCATCGGGTCTGACTGGATGAGTTCAACAGGCTGAACTGAAAATATATAAGAATACTATTATGAACACGTCAGATTTATGCCTGCAACTGTTTGTCTTATTGAATGCGTAATTTGTGTATTTAAGCACATACAGTCATAATCTTATGCTTTGTTTGCTGTGTATTATTACCGTATAGTAATAATAATAATATAAATTCAGAATTGCACAACAGCAGAATTCCGCTTCCCAATATCAGGCGCTTAGCACCAGTATAAATGTAAATGATGCATTCAGTCCCACAGTACTCATGTAATGGAAAGCTAACAGCTCTCTGCGTGCTTCTTCTGGGTTTGGTGCAGTAAGCTACGCCCCCCAACCCCATTAAAAACCCACAGCAATGGGGCAGATGTCTTGCCTCGGCGGACTGTGCTGTTTGCGTGTGAGGGGAGAGTTTTGAAATCAAGCGTGCCATTTACATATAAACAATTAGACCGCATAAAAATGTTGTTTATACATTAAGATGTTAATTTGCGTAGTCGTCGGCCTCATTCTTGTATTGTATTCTTGATCTGTTGTTTGCTACTGTGTGAATGCTGGTTTCATATTCACAGGAATGTGTTACTGAAAGATGAAATTACCCAGGTATTGTGAAATTACTCAGGATCATAACCGCCATGCTCACAAAGCTGTTTTCACCAATATTTAGATGAATATTTCTTACTGTATGACCAGATTGGGCCTTTTCAGTCTTAAAATGGTAGTCTTGGTATTACTATAGGTAGTCAATGGAAATGTCCACACATTTTAGGGTCTAAAAGCATGTTAATGTCTTTATAGTCGCTGTAAGGGTTAACAGAGATTGGTTAATATGTGCTTTAGTACAGTATGAGCTGTAAGATCGACATCAGGTGTTGATCACAGCTGTGGACTCGCTCCCCCACCAACCGAGTGTGTATATAAGCTAAGACTGCCGGCCTCGTCTGAAGAGTTCAACATTCTTTCCATTCATCAGTCACTACGTGTTAGTGAGACCTTTTGTTATTGACAATCCCATCCGACCCTGCCCCCCAGGGGCCGTTTCTGGACCCTCACCTTTTTTGGTGCAGTGAAATAGCAGATAGTAACAATCTGCCTCTTAACCCAGAGGGAAAAAAATGTCCGTCTAAGATTTTGCATTGTTTCTGTGGTTACCGATCCAGTGCGAGCGATTTTGAAACGTCGTTCATGTTAACTCGTTTGTTCAGATCAGGTTTCTGTGCTTCCATTAAAGCACACAAGATTGTCTTAAAAACATCCTCTCGCTTTACCGGGATATCGCGGCTCGTCAGATGGTCATCATAAACTTATGAGCTAAAAAGGAACGCAACATTAGAAATTCATGTCTGGTTTTTCGGTTTACTTTTCCACTTCGATTTTCATGCTGCTGATACAGTTTGCAATGATCTAGTTTGCCATTCTGTATTCAATTAGAAACGAAAGCAAAGTGGAAGTATTTGACGGGTGGTCGTTTGAAACCCCGTCGCTTATTTTCTGTCTATGTTCTTAAACTGAAATGAGCTTATGCAAATCTCTGGCTAAGCTCTAATTGCCTTGTGACTGGTGTGGACAAGTTTGTACTCCGTTTTCGTGTTACCCTCCCCTGTTTATGTGCCACTTGTGAAACAAAGACAGTTGGGTTCGACACGTGACCAAACCCGTTCACGGGTCTAGGGGTGTGGCTCAGTTTCCCATGGCAACAGTGCAAAGTCCCAGAATGAGGGGAGTGATAAGCTTAAGCAGACTGTTTTTGGCTCCAGCTCAAATGAAGAATAAAGCGCCACAGGAAAAAAAAGCACTTAAACTTATGATGTCCAGATTAATTTTTTCAGGAGCACCGAGAATAGTTTGCAGGTTCTGCTGTTATCGATTCATCCGTTACCTTTTAACTTGCTGTTTAAACTTTTCCCACACACGTAAGCAACATGTGTAAGATGACCAAACGTGCACCAAACCTGACGACTAAGCATTTAACTTAAATTTGCAGGAGCAGACGGAGCAGGAAATGCTGAGCTCAGCTGTCATGATCAGTCAGGCACTACAGGTGTCCTGTCCTTTGTTTTGTGCCCCTTTAATCTTCAGTTTTTTTTCCCCATGTACAAAAAACAATATTTCCATTGTTGTAGAAAATAAAGACTGAGAAAAATGTGTATTTGTAAGATCTGTATTACCAGTGTGAAGGTCAAATTTTAAAACGATGATTAGAACAACATTTTTCATTTAGAACAATAAGTGGTCATTCAGATGTTTGCGAAGAAAGCCAGCTGATATACGGAATACATATTTACTTAAAATTCACAAAAGAATGGAAAACTTAACTTGTATAATACATTTAGAAAGCGTTTTGTCACCGACACAAGATGAAGTTAATTCTTCCTGTAATTGGTCTAATATACGCGGTCATTGGGCGATTCTGATCCTATTAAAATAGATGATCACTCACTACATGGAATCCGTTTCAATATCATCAGACAGCAGATCTCAGAAAAATCTTCATTTAAAGCATCTTGAGATAATGAGTCACCCATTGTACTCGCAGTAAGATCTGTTGCTTAACAGTAGTCGAGGTCTAAGGTTAATTGCTTTTGAAGTTAAATGTTAATGGCTACATGTTATCCATTGGTATCACCCGACCGGTTTGGCACTCTGAACCTTGTTACCTCTTGCTAATATTTGACGTTTATACGCATTTTGTACACGCGCGCATTGTGTAACATCAGCTACGTTGGTTTTATATGCTTTCATGGAAATTGTACGAAGTGTAACCAACACTTTTACGAATTTAAAATGGCAAGATAGCTTTGCAATTGCAGTGTGTTTTCTCAATGATCTGAAGTCCCTTTTGTTGGAGCGTGCAGAGGAAATGGAATGTTTTTTATTATTTGCTCCCTTCTCCACAGGAAGGTCGAGAACAATATGAGTTGGCTGCCACCTCGGAGCAGGGGGGCAAGAAGTCAAAGCCCAAGGGCAAAAAGGAGAAGGACAAAGACATGGATGAACTCAAAAAGGAGGTGGACTTGGTGAGTTGGTTTGTTTAACGATGGTCTTTTGTTTTTGTACAACAAATTGTGTAACTGTTTTCGTGATCTTTTGTGAAATGCTAAAATGTTCTTTTTGCATTTTCGTAGGATGATCACAAACTGACTCTGGATGAGCTCAATCGGAAATACGACACTGATTTAACAAAGGTGAGTCTATATTCAAGCTGAGTAACTAATTGTGGCTGTAATTGCTTGCGTGAAGTTTGTCTGTATGTTGGGTAACGTCTCTCTTTTTCCAGGGATTGTCTGCTGCTCGTGCTAAGGAAATCTTGGCTCGTGATGGACCCAATGCTTTGACTCCGCCTCCAACAACTCCGGAATGGGTGAAGTTCTGCAAGCAGCTCTTCGGAGGTTTCTCGACTCTCCTGTGGATTGGAGCTATCCTCTGTTTTCTTGCGTATGGGATCCAGGCTGCCTCAGAGGAAGAACCTGCCAATGATAACGTAAGGAGAAAATGATGGTACATTTTGTTGCATGCATTTGAAGATCACTCATAGCAGTATCTCATAACCTCTCTACTGTTGTCCTACACAGCTGTATCTTGGAATCGTGCTTTCTGCTGTTGTGATGATCACTGGATGCTTCTCATACTATCAAGAGGCCAAGAGCTCCAAGATCATGGACTCCTTCAAGAACCTTGTCCCTCAGGTTGAGAAAGTTATCTGTTTTTATGGAAGTCCATATATTTGTGGACATGTCTTCAGGAATAACCTTAATTTCTGGTGTTGTCACAGCAAGCCTTGGTTATCCGTGATGGTGAGAAGAACAACATCAATGCTGAAGAAGTTGTTGTTGGAGATCTGGTGGAAGTCAAGGGTGGTGACAGAATTCCTGCTGATCTGCGTATCATTTCTGCCCATGGATGCAAGGTAAAAATGCCATTGTTAGATCATGTGTCTTTTGAATGGTGACACTTTTATCCTTCCATGTCTACAAGAAGTTACAAAAGATCATGTCCATTTCAGGTGGACAACTCTTCACTCACTGGTGAATCTGAGCCCCAGACTCGTACCCCTGACTTCTCCAATGAAAACCCTCTAGAGACAAGAAACATTGCGTTCTTCTCTACAAACTGTGTTGAAGGTACATAAGGAGTTTGTGTTTAAAAAGGCATCCCTGCTAACAATTTTAAGTTGTAAGAAGGTTTCCCTAACGTTTTAATGTAAAAAAACATTCAAAAATTAACGTTTGTTCCAGGAACGTTCAAAATGTCCAGTTTTTTAGGTGTTGTATTAATGTTATTACCCAGTTATAAGAACATTATTCAAACTCCTTTAATTGTTTTTAAAATGTACCACTAACGGCTTAAGAATAAGGTTTTTAATATTTATGATGTAAAACATTACATAGGGTCTACCAATGTAACTGCCAGAATGTTTTTGGATTAATTTAAGTGATTTTAGCTGAAGTTCTGAGAAGTCATTGACCGAACAGAAACTATCTTGCCCATAAATGACAGAACCATTTCATTGATCAATGACCACCGTCATTGATTATTGATCCTTCACATGTATTTGATAATCAAAAGTGAACCCTTTGAAGGTGTCTTCATTGGAACTCATTTTGCATGTAGGTACTGCCAGAGGTATTGTCATCAACACTGGTGACCGCACTGTCATGGGTCGTATCGCCACTCTTGCTTCTGGTCTCGAAGTGGGTCGAACTCCAATCTCCATTGAGATCGAGCACTTCATCCACATCATCACTGGTGTGGCCGTCTTCCTGGGTGTGAGCTTCTTCATTCTGTCTTTGATCCTGGGCTACAGTTGGCTGGAAGCTGTCATCTTCTTGATTGGTATCATTGTCGCCAATGTGCCAGAGGGTCTTTTAGCTACCGTTACTGTAAGTGCCCCTTGGAGTCGTACATTCAGCTTCTACAGTTAGTATTAACAGTAACTGAGAATGAAGTTGGTGCACTGGTTAGGTTTCGTGTTCAGAACCTTTGTTCTTCATTTCCAGGTGTGTCTTACTCTGACCGCCAAACGTATGGCAAAGAAGAATTGTCTGGTGAAGAATCTTGAAGCTGTGGAGACTCTTGGCTCAACCTCCACCATCTGCTCTGACAAGACCGGAACTTTAACCCAGAACCGAATGACCGTGGCTCACATGTGGTTTGACAACCAGATTCACGAAGCAGATACTACAGAGAACCAGAGTGGAACCTCGTTTGACAGAAGCTCGGCTACATGGGCTGCCCTTGCCCGGGTTGCTGGCCTGTGCAATCGTGCTGTCTTCCTTGCTGAACAAGAAAATGTCCCGATTCTAAAGGTCTGTTTTGATGCTCTGTTTGTGTGAACCCTAATTATTAAACATATGTTTTAACAATAAGCAACCACCCAGCAATGTGCTGAAACCACTTATAACACCTTAGCAATTCCACATAGCAACACCATGGCAACCAACCACAACACCCTAGAATTTCACAAAAACCACTCACACCCCCTGAACTTCTCCACATTAAAACATTTTGGCAGCAAGTTCTGCACAGACAAACACGCTCACATTGTTTTTCAAAAAATGTGAAGAAACCTGTTTATAATGATGCCGTCAGAGAGTTGTTGACTCACTACTAGTAAGCTGTTTTCTGTCTGCTTGTTCTTAGTTTTGCTCTTTGCCTCTGGGGATTTTGAGCCCCTTGCTCTCCAGAGTCTGTCTCTGGAACACACTGTTTCCCTGTAAACACCCTGTAATTTCTGCCTTGTTTTGAAATGGGACTAATTTGTTGGAGAGTTACCTCATAGTCGAGAGCCAATTTTACTTGCCCAGCTAAGACCCTGAAGCAGCCTGTGGTAGTTGCGTGTGCAAGAAAACAAGTTTGTTGTTCTGTTTTTTTACAGTGTACCTTACCCTTTTTTTTTCTTTTTTTTGCTGGCAGAGAGATGTGGCTGGAGATGCCTCAGAGTCTGCCCTTCTGAAGTGTATTGAGCTCTGCTGTGGTTCGGTGAAGGGGATGAGAGAGAAGTACACAAAGATCGCTGAGATCCCCTTCAACTCCACCAACAAATACCAGGTACCCCCATCTCTCATGTATGTTGCATAACAGGAAGAGTCTTTAGATGATTTCCAGACTTCTTACCCTTCTGTCTTCGGGCCTTTGTAGCTTTCCATCCATAAGAACACCAATGCATCTGAAAGCAAACACCTGCTGGTAATGAAAGGAGCTCCGGAGAGAATTCTGGACAGGTGCACCTCTATTTTGATCCAAGGAAAGGAGCAGCCACTGGATGATGAGATGAAGGACGCCTTCCAGAATGCCTACTTGGAACTTGGTGGTTTGGGAGAAAGAGTGCTTGGTAATCTTGCAGTTATTAAATGCAAACTGCCTCAAATTCACACTGTTTACTTGGTTTTTAACCTTAACTCTTACCCTCCTTATCTCTTAAACTCTTAACCTTCTAGGTTAACCTAACTCTTTAACGGTTGCATTTTAACAGGATTCTGCCACTTTAACCTTCCTGACGAACAGTTTCCTGAAGACTTCCAGTTTGACACTGAAGAGGTGAACTTCCCCACTGAGAACCTGTGTTTCATTGGCCTCATGTCTATGATCGACCCTCCTCGCGCTGCTGTACCAGATGCTGTGGGCAAGTGTAGAAGTGCTGGGATCAAGGTATGTCAGAGTCTTCAGAAATAACTGTCTCTTGGTCTCCTTGATCTCTAATGCTGGAGCAGCAACCAGAAACTCAAGATGTTGACATTCTGAATTTCGATTCTGATTTAATCATGTTCGTCTAGGTTATCATGGTGACCGGTGATCATCCAATCACAGCCAAGGCCATTGCCAAGGGAGTCGGTATCATCTCTGAGGGCAACGAGACCGTTGAAGACATTGCTGCTCGCTTGAACATTCCTATTAATGAGGTCAACCCGAGGTAACAGGTTCTTCCTCAGATTGAACAGACTGGATGTTATCGTTGGCCAGTCTTCTGGCCAGATATTTATGGCATCCAGTTTCTTATCTCCTCTCACTTCTCTAAAGGGATGCCAAGGCTTGTGTCATCCATGGTGGCGACCTGAAGGATCTGAGCCCTGAGCAGTTAGATGATGTTTTAAAGCACCACACGGAAATTGTGTTCGCCAGAACATCTCCGCAACAGAAGCTGATTATCGTTGAAGGCTGCCAGAGACAGGTTTGTCTTACACCTTCAAATCCATCAAAATCTCGCTAGCTCATTTTGATAAGCGATAGGTATCTTACTTGGCTTGGTTTGACACGGCAGGTTTCCAGCATCTACTGTCTGATTCTACTTAAACGACAAAATGTCAGCCAATCAGTGCACGTTAGATGTTTAAAATACAGCAATGTAAACCAGTGATGCTTTACTATGATCACAGTGATACAGAAGCGATTGTTCGTGTTAATTATCGGAGCTGGTTTGGTCGATTCACTGGTTTATCATGTCAGGACTGTGTTGTGTAAGATGTATTGCTGTTTGTCCACAGGGTGCCATTGTAGCTGTAACAGGAGATGGTGTGAATGACTCTCCTGCTCTGAAGAAGGCTGATATTGGGGTGGCTATGGGCATTGCTGGATCTGATGTATCCAAACAGGCTGCTGACATGATCCTGCTGGATGACAACTTTGCCTCAATTGTCACTGGAGTAGAAGAAGGTAGAACTCCTTGGAAGAGTACCCAACACTTCCTGCTGCTTTGCCAAATGACTAGTTGTATCCTAAGGAACTTCTTCCTGGTTTTCTTGTACTAGGTCGTCTGATCTTTGACAACTTGAAGAAGTCCATTGCCTACACCCTGACCAGTAACATTCCTGAGATCACACCCTTCCTCCTCTTCATCATCGCCAACATCCCTCTGCCTTTGGGTACAGTCACCATCCTCTGTATTGATCTGGGAACTGACATGGTAAGCACAACACTGTTTAAATAGTGTTTAGCTGTATGGTTAGTGGGATCATTTTGTTTTACACGCTGTTCTCCTGTTTGCTGTCTTCAAGGTTCCTGCCATCTCATTGGCCTATGAAGCTGCTGAGAGTGACATCATGAAACGCCAACCCAGAAACCCCAAGACGGACAAACTTGTAAACGAGAGGCTCATTAGCATAGCATATGGTCAAATCGGTACGGTTCTTGGGTTCTTCAATGCAAACTAATCCCAAAGACCAGTAATGTTTGTGTAGACAGTGTCTTGAGTCCAGTGACTCAAGAGTTTGTATTTTACATCAACTACTGTCACAGACTTCAACAGTTTGAAGATTATTTTGCTTAGCATTGCTGTAGCATTTAGTTGAACTGCTGTTCTATAGGTTGATACCTTACATCTGGGATTGTAATGTACACATTTTAAGAAAGTGTATCACCTACTTGAGTACTGATTAAAGCCGTGTAAGAACTTTTGCAGGTTGCTGGACTTTTTTTTGCTTTTCTCCACAGGTATGATTCAAGCTCTCGCCGGGTTCTTCACATATTTTGTCATCCTGGCTGAAAACGGTTTTCTCCCATCAACATTGTTGGGTATTCGAGTGTATTGGGATGACAAATATGTCAATGATCTGGAGGACAGTTACGGCCAGCAGTGGGTGAGTGTTTTATCCAACGGGCGTTTAAACTGGTTCTTTTCCAGGAGCGAATCTAAATCTCCTCTTCTTTGCTTCCTCAGACATACGAGCAGAGAAAGATTGTGGAGTTCACGTGCCACACGGCGTTCTTCGCCAGCATTGTGATCGTACAGTGGGCTGATCTGATCATCTGCAAGACCAGGAGGAACTCCGTTTTCCAGCAGGGAATGAAGTGCGTTAAGACTGCTGTCATTTCGGTCAAATCGGAATACTCGAAAGATTAATAAAGGGGATGAAAACTCACTGTTGTTTTTCACAGGAACAAGATTCTCATCTTTGGTCTGTTTGAGGAAACTGCTCTTGCAGCTTTCCTGTCCTACTGCCCAGGCATGGATGTTGCCCTCAGAATGTATCCACTCAAGTAAGTGTCATGGCTGATGTCATCAAAGCTGTTATCTAGATTGTAACTTTGTAATACAACTGTAACTGTTTTGTCTCCTCTAGACCAAACTGGTGGTTCTGCGCCTTCCCGTACTCGCTCCTCATCTTTATTTATGATGAAATACGTAAGCTTATCATCAGACGCAGCCCAGGAGGTAAGATAATGTTCAACTTTGTCATTTTATTCATAACACTTCAGTTTTATGTATCCGTATAACATTATAACTCTGTTCCAAAACCTGAACTGAGTTTCTGTCTACTGCCTACATCTGGCATCTGTTATCTAAAGCAACATTCATACTTCAGTGAAACCTCAAGTGGACAATTGTAAATGCACATGAAACATTCATTATCCATTACTCTAGTCTTCATCCACCATCTTGAATTTTGTTGTTCATGAGCTACACTAAAGGTTTGGAACAGAGTTGGTGTTTGACGCCTCAGTTTGACTGCAGTTGATGAACGTAAATGCAAACCGAGCTGATCTGACTTTGTATTTTTGTCATAGGTTGGGTGGAGAGGGAGACCTACTATTAAAACATCCCGTCTGCATCACACAAGTTTATTTGCATGGTTGACTTGCTGCTTGGAATTTTAACCTCAGTAATCTGGATGTTTTTATATAGGGAATGTCTGATACAAACACTGAGATCGTGAACCAAGACATTGCGTGCCTTGTTTCTGAAGCCGGACCAATTTTATATACGTTTTTAAATGTGTATTATAAAATAAACTTGCAGTCAGGTCCCACGTTCTGTGTCATTTCCTTTTTATTTCGTTCATTTATACGTTATACGTCCGATGTGTTTTTTAATTTGGCAAATGCTTGGGGCTTGAGAGCATGATGACTGCGTTTGGACCTCCCAGTGTTTTGCAAAAGTAAGCCTTACAGAAAGTACCATGGTAACCAGCGTTTCCACTTATATACTGTCAATACATTTAATGGTAGTCGAACTATGGAATCTTTATTTTCTATATTTTGATGACACTGATGGCTAATATAATCAAAAATGACCATTTATATCATTAATTTCTATAACTTTGTTTACCATGGTAAATCTGTGTAAGGGGCATGGCAGAAGTGTCTGATATAAACCGTTTGGAGGTGGATTTAAAAGCAGAAGAGCTCATGCTAGTTATGTCCGTCAATCTTATTTCCATTTCAACAGCCTCCGTTACATGAATTAGGTTACAGTACATTATCCTCCCCAGTGAGAGTGGCTATAGAATGGTTTCCAGGTCTTATGCTGGGAGGAGAACAGAGCTGTGGTTCTCTCCACCCACCCTGCTGAAATCTGCCTGGAAAACCATGACAGATTCAGCTGAAGTATCGTGATTCAAACATTAGAACCAGCAGAGCATGTTTTCTTCCTGAGACACTAATATTGAGCTGACAACTAATACAGCCGGATAACTGATACGCGTAATTTAAAATGCGTTTTTAATAAGTTAAAAATCATTTTTTGTCATTGTATTCAAACTTAAATCGACACCAAATTTAATATTTGATCTTCGCTGTCTAAGTGTTAAAATGCTATACTGAATGAATGACTGGTAAAATGTTACATCACAAACCGATGTTATAGAACAGATAAACAACTCAATTTTAACATCCACCAATACGTCAGTCAAATTGATTATTGGTTCATTTATTACGGAGGATATAAAAATAATCGATTATGTAAGCACGAGCACCATGGCTTAAATGATTTGGCCCAAATATCTTAAAAGTCTTTGTTTTGTTCTTTCTCTGCGTTTGATTTGGTGAGGTTTATCTTTGGATGAAGCCCCAGGTTAACAGCTTGCTCAGGCTGAGCTGCCTGTCTGCTTCCTATTTTTGGCCGGAGGCCATACTAGGAGAACATGCTGGGGTGGGTTTGGGATTGGAGAGGCTATTGTCCGAGCCTGAATATATTTGAGTCATTTCCTGTTGAGCGATCATGCGTGCAATGCTAATGGCTAGTCAGATGAGGCTGTTGAAATCATTTTTCCTTTTCGTCGGTTTTATTTGGTTGTTTAATAGATTAATCGGCCACAATTAACTCGCAATTCGTTCAATTGCAGTCTCGTGAAATTATGCAAGACGTGCCATTAAAGCCAGTAAAACCTGCCGAGCTTGCTCAGGTTGTGCGTTCTCTTAGCAGAGCAAGGTTACGACGAGCTGCTTGCTCATTTCATAACATTCGCATAACGTTTAAATTGATTCACGAGAACAGTTTTTGTCGCACATTCTGTTTCAAGTCAAGTCAAAAAGGGTGAGTCCTACAAAAACATCCCCAGGTCATATATTGCAACTAAAAATTTGGGGGTTTTGCACATTTGGCATTATTTTTATGACAACAAAATTTGGGAATTTTTTTAATTTTTGGAAATCAAATATGACCTGGAGTTTGGACCTGGATTTCTTTGTCAGATTCATCCAAACGCTTCCGGCTAGCTTCTAAACCAGCACTTTCATTTCCTAATAACTTATGACTGCACACAACATAATAGTGTTTATATCTTCCCTGTTATCGGCTGCAATCTGTTCTACAGTCTCTTAATTAATCATTCCGATTTTTTCCATTATCTCTGAATAACAGAGTACTTGAACCAATCTCAAGGGGTTTGGAACGAGGGGTCATTGCGAGGACAGTGGAGGAGGTGTTTTATGGTTTAAGTGACTTGACCTGGAGTGGGAGGATTCTGTAACACGTGGGGGGAGGTCAATTTTTGGTTTGTACAAATCGCGTTTGTTCACCTTGTGTGCATGACTTTGCATGACTTTCACTATGCATTTAAAAAAACGAAATTGTTCTGAAAAATTCGGTCTGTTAAGGAGTGAAAACCAGACTGCAAGCAAAAGTGGCAGGCCAAAAGAGGCACCAGTTTTAGTGTTTGTTGCACCCTTGACAACGAGCAGATGTGCATGTGCAAAATGTTTACATCCAGAACCATTTTGTACAGAATTTGAATGCCATCCAATAAAAATGTAACTTGTTGATCATGTAAACCTATTAAAACTTGTTGTATTTGCTAAATGTGATTGTATTCTTCCGAGAATAACGACTGTTAAAATGAACCAATAAAGCAGGACTTTCTGCTTCTCTTGAAGCTGTTGCACGGGCTGTTTCATTGCAAAGTTATGAGGTCTGCAAATACGAGCAACCGAGCAAGTCCCTGGAGCTCTGTCTAGAGTCAATTTGCTAATGCACACTCCCCACTTTTCTTGAGAGCATTAATGGCGCGTGTCAAAGTTTGGGATTAGAGTTTAGTTTATGACACATTCAAAAATTCACACACACACACACACACACACATTCTTAAAAACATTGTAGCCAGTGAGCACAGAATTTGGGTCGATCAAACCACTGAAACATTTATGAGACTAGCGGTTCATATTTATGAAAAGAGATGCTCCTTAAATACCAGATATCTAAATATTGTCTTTGTTTTACAAAGCATATAATAGTTCCATTGAATGTGTCAATAATAAAAAACGAATGTTCAGAAACATGTAAATGCATGTAAAGATCCTGAAGCCTTAGAAAGACTTCTAAGTTCTTCACACTATCGCTGGTCTTTAGATGAGACTTGGTCCTCTGGTCTCCTGTTTCATCATTCAGCTCAATTTCACCCACCAACATCAAACCTCAATTTGAGACAGCATTTACACACAGCCGGTAGAGTACTTATGAGTGCACTGAGGTTTACTGAGGTTTACTGAATCACAAACTCTGATCAAACAACAGTAATTGTGGTGCTTGCCTATATGATGCGTTAACAGAAAACATCAGCGCGTTGAGCGTTTTTTTAAAGGCGTAATGACAAATATGTAAATGAATATAAAGACACTTGAGCAACAATTCCAGCACCAGAGAGAAAACGTTACCCAGCTAACAGTTTTAGGTTTCCCTAATGTTTCCATTAAGTCATTTTTATTTTAAAAGTTCTAGGAATGTTGGAAATGTCCAGTTTTTAAGACGTCGTATTAATATCACTGTTTGTTATAAGAACGGTATTCGAACATTTTTAAATTCTCTAACAAAATTAAAGTGATGGATCCTAATTTTCTTATGATGGATCCCAATGATGATTACAAGGTACAATGGTTCTTTCAAGCTTGTTTTGTATTGATCAAAAACCCCTGAATATGAATCCTACAGGAAATGAGTTTACAAGCTCAATAAAGTCCAAGACCATCTATGAAACCATTTGTCCGTTTGAAACCGGACAGCAGCAGAAAAAATTAGCCTCTTGTTAACTCGAAGCATTCAGCTGCACAACCGTGATTCTCAAAGACTAACCAAGACCAACCAAGACTAACCAAGACAAGAAAATCAAAACTAAAGCATCCTGAAATCAGTCATCCACAAAAGCCACACGTGTGAGGACAGAGGTGCTTACCCAGCTAACAGGGAATGTTCTCAGAATGTTGACTAACATTCTCTTAACGTTATCAAAAACGTTCTTGCAGTAACGTTAGAAGAACATGTTTATATAAACATCATATGTCATATATTAAAAGCAGTTTTGTAAGTTGTTAGTGGAACTTTACAGAATTAAAGCGTTTGAATAACGTTCTTATATCCGAGCAATAATGTTAATACAACATTTAGAAAACAGGGTCTTAACATCCCAAGAACATTCAAAATAACATTTTTAACGTTTATGTTACTTCATGGAAACGTTAGGGAAATGTTCATACAATCTACAATTATATCTACAGATCTACAAATATCTGGGTAATCAACATCCATCAGATTCCCACAAATCATCTGTTGTGCTCACAGAGGGAAGTTGTGCAGTCGTGACAACAAAACAGCAAAAACACTGTACGACAGATCTGATACACTGAAGACTAACATCAACCGTACAACAGGAAATGACCTAAAGCTTTGAGCACATCCTGTGATTGGAGGACTGAGGCTTGATTTGATTAGCACAGTCTTGCTTCATTGCTAATTACACAGCCTACACAAGCCAACTGAATTTCCAATGAGCAGCAGTTCCTTTCATGTGAATTTAACTCTAAACACACACACACTTACGGCTGATGTTTCCGCTGCCCACACTGGACACGGATTTATTACTGCACAAAACTACAGTGATAATTACAAAGGCAAAGAACCGGTTGTAAGAGCACTCAATTAAATTGATGAATCCCACAAAATCTGCCAAAAACTTAAGGTAAAAATGATCTTTTCTTATTAAATTTAATGAATGTTTTGCCCTATTTCTCATGCAAATGTCATGCACAATAATGATACAATGTTTAAATGACACTACATTGTATTTATTCATTTCATAAATTAGCTCTATGAGTGCGTCTTTGCTCATTTTCCTTGCTAAAGACCTCCCGGCTAACAATTTTAGGTTGCAGGAACGTTTCCCTAACATTTCCATCAACTAATACAAATGTTATAAACATTATTTTGAAAGTTCTTGGGACATTCAAAATGTCCATTTTTTAGACATTGTACTAACATTATTTTTGGTTATAAGAATATTATTTTTCCAATTCTGTAACATTTTATGACGTTCCACTAACAACTGAAAAATAACGTTTTTGATAAACAAGAGATATAACATTAAAAAAGTTTGACTAACATTATTGCAAGAGCATTTTGGAGAGAACTTTGAGGGTAACTTTTAGAGAACATTAGCCAATGTTCTGAAAACATTCCGTTAGCTGGGCTACTGAGGCTCATCATCAGGGTGTTGGACTCAGTCTATGTAATTTGGGAAAAGCAATTTCTGAGAAGTGTCTTAATGACTTCTTGGAAGCCGTTGTCATTTTGCAGTTGGAAGTGAAATGTGATTTTAGGAGCATTTCCAGGAGCTGCTGGGGGCAGTGAAGCACACAGATGGAACCTGAGGGCCGTTGAGGGTCCGAAAGATTATGATGAACGTTCAGCACCTTAAAGACACAGAAGCTGCCTTGCATACTGCTTACGTCCCAACACGGAACGTTCTCAAAACATTGGCTAATGTTCTCTCAAAGTTCTCAAAAATGTTCTTGCAGTAACATTAGCAAAACGTTAGAAGACCTACCCTACCTTTGCATTCGACTGAATGCAATGATTGGACAAACATTTTATGGTCATGCGCCTTCCACAGAATCACCTGTGATGTCTTCTGTGATGAAAGAGGCGGGGCTTCAGGGGCTTGTGCTAAATGGTTTTAGGCAGCATTTGCTCCTGTTACTTTGATGGTCTCCAGTTTTTGCTCCAGGCTAGTTTTAACCTCATGACCCTTTAAAATCAAGGTGATCATATGAGCGGGTGGGCAATGAAGCCAAACCTGTGTCTGATTGTCAACAGAAGCCGTTCAGAGCTCTTTCTCTGAGATCTTTGGTGAGAAACCATGACATGGTCCTCAGCTTGTCCTGCAGATGCAGAACAGAAAAAACAGACTTAGATTTAGACAGCAATGAAATGGAAAGCTAACTGCGGTTTTTGCTTTAGTCCTCTGTCTCTGAGATTCTCTCATTACGCTCAGATTTTCCATGATCCCAACATTTGGGACCAAACATCAGATATTTCAATGTAACATTTTAATGATCTGAGGAATGCGAGGTATGTTACGTTTGTAGCTCTATACTTGAACCGTATGTTAACGATTGTCTCATCTGTGGACATTTTATGAGAAACTTCTGAGACGGATGGTTTATAACTAAATGAAAAATAACCACATAATATCTGCTGAGCTAAACAAACGAGCAACATCTGAGCAATATTTTTTCTCCTGGCACTTCTTGTGAAAACAACGGTACGCAATTAAACTCTAAATGAAAGATAATCAACAAAAAAACGTCCCAATAAATTGCAGTTCTGTGATATTTGCCAAAAATCTAATTCTTGTTTACTCTGGAACACCTGGTGACCGGTTTTTGTAAGTTCTCCAGATTCATAAATCTAAACTAAATCAAGGTATGATGACTCTGTTGATCAAGAACCGAAATGATGCAGGGTTCTCGTTACAGCTTTTAATGCAGGATTGAATTTGTTTCCTCGTGTTTATTGCGGTACAATTCTGCACCACAAGTATCAGTGATCATAAATAATACATGAGGCCATGTGTGTCTCTGATATTTTATTAAAACATGCTGAAGCATGTGCTGACACACACACACACACACACACACACACACACGTTTAACTATCTATCTAAATGAGGGCATTCCATAGACTTCTATTGCTTTTACACACAGCTTGTTATAAACAATATAACCTAACCTCTAACCCTAACAAAAAACTTTTTGCATTTTTACAGTTTAAAAATCTTTATTTACTATATTTTATAGTGATTATACGACTTAGGATGTCCTCAAACAGAGGTTTTGTTCAGATTTATCAGGTTGTGCTGACTTTTGGGTACAAATTTGTCCTCCCCCAACACACACACACACACACACACAAACACACACACACAATTAAAGGGTGACAGTGATGAATGGGTGAATGTGAATATTGACTCATAATGACAGAGGGAGGATGCAGCAGGTATATGAGTCCCCTGTGGTTAAATGAACTGAATATTTAACACAGACAAACAATGGGCAGATGCTGAAAGATGCCCAACAGATGCATCGATTCAGCCTTGACAAACGGGTTATTTCTGTAGGGCTTTATGATCAATAGAATTATAGTCTTATAGTTTAATTCTAAACAGAAGAATCTTATAAAGTCTGTAAGAATCTTGACATTATATTGTGTGTGATTATGGGATTACTTAAGAAAAAAAATACAGCAATCTGTTGACGATTGATGGTTGCTAGGATGTTCTGGGTGGTGACTAGGACTTAGCAGTTTCTATGGTGATCTGAGTGGTTTCTAGGACATCGGTAGGCAGTTGCTAGGCTTTCTGTGCGGTTTCTAGGGCATTGCTAAGTTTTGCCAGGGTGTTTCTAAATCATTGCCAGATGGTTTCAATGATGATCTTGATGGTTGCTAAGGGGTTGCCATGGCATTACTATGCTATGTAATGCAACATTCTGAGGGGTCATTAGAGCTTTGCTAGATGCTCCTTATAGCCAAAATGAGGTTATTTCTTTGATATTCTGTTTTCGTTTAGGTCTCTTCTGTAAGACCGTGGGATTTATTTCAGGTAAAAGTTGCAGGTTGGGCTAATGTGTTTACATTCTTGGGCGCATATATATTCTCGCTCTTAAGATTTATTGTAAACGTATTGTAAACGTAGTCTCGCCTTTGAGAATCGCCCATTCAGTTTGTATTCAGTAATTATCTCGCACACCATCTGCCGATGAACGTACGACAAGGTGTTGGGAATATCTCGGCCAAACCAGGAGACTGTAATGGAGAAACATTTTCACATTCCAGAAAGCAGCTATTTTTAGAGCCATCACCCCCTGGGGAAGCTGCAGGGCTTCGGCTCTGTGAGTCGGGTCTGATTAGAATTGAATGAGGCTCCACATGAGACCACACACAAACACAAACACACACACACACACACACACACACACACACACATTTGTCTTCTCGTTTGTTTAGGTATTTGCCTGTGTAGGTATTTTCAGTTAAAAGTCAAAAAGGTCTACATGGTGGAACATCCCTGAGATCCACATTTTTAGCTAACGTTAGCGTTTTAAAAGTTATCAAAAATGTTTTTGCAGTAACATTAGTAGATCCTTTTTAATGTCATATATCATATCAAAAACTGTATTTTTAAGTAGCTAGTAAAACGTTTTAAAAACATTACTGAATTGTTGAATATTCTTGGAACGTTCAAAACATCCATTGCTTGGTACGAGCTATTTAAACATTTGATCATTTTGTAACATTTTTAAAACATTCCATTAACAACTTTAGAATAATATTTTTGATATAATATATAACGCTAAAAAGTTCTACTAACGTTAGAGCAAGAATGTTTTTGGATAACTTTGAGAGAACTTTCAGAGAACATTAGCCGATGCTCTGAGAACGTTTCCTGTTGCTGGAATATTGCATCCCAACAGTTCTCTGAACTCTAGCTTTGCCAGACCAGAGCATATGTGCCACTGATTTTGTGTCCCCTGCCCGGTTGGCCGTGTGTGATTTACTGGCATTATGCACGGGCTCTCAACAGGAGCTGGACGATGGGTAACGGCGAACATCGGTCCATTCCTGTCAACAACCGCCCACAGATCCATCAGACCTCACCAGCCACTCGCAGATACTGGCTGGAGGTCCGTGATGTGTGCGTGCCAGATCTCAGAGTAACGGCTTTGATTAGCACAATCACTTAAATGAAGAGAAAATACCATTCATTTCCTAACACAGCAGCTAGTCCAGACAAGCACAAACAGAAATTATTCACATACTGTGAAAATGTCATTTTACGCTGAGTTCTTTGAATCCCTGTTCAACAGTATTTATAAAGAGAGATTATAGTTATTGCCTCCGGACTAATGTAAAATAAAGAATTACATTGAACAAAGCGAGATGATATAATCCGTCAGCAGGTGGGATTGTGTTTAGTTCTCTTTAATCTTGTTATTGTGTCCGATTACACAGTTCTGTAATTAACCAGCTACACAGTGAATAAAGACTCCAGCTTCTCGCCTTCATAGTAACAGAACTGCAACATCCTGCTAATTTTATCATCTTTGGCTCGGCATGGACTGGAAACAGATATGCTGTATTCACGTAAAATATGTGAACAATATTGTGTTTTTTGAACATTTAACATTAATTTTTTTTCTAGTACACCCGGAAAACAAAACCAAGACTGTAAAAGGGCACAGCAGGACCTCTTTAAATGCTGTTGTTTATCATAACTTGGTTTATTAAGTTTCTCTCTGTGGGATGGATCATTTCTTGACGTATTTTAATCCTCATCGGCTGCCTGCCGCGCATTTGCCAGGAGGATTCATCATATCCACATGGAAAAACAACCAGGATAGTGTTCCTCCCTCTGTACACATTTCCCGCACTGCTGACACACTGCCATTGTCCTGAGAACGTTGTGTCAACATTATGTGAATGTTGTGATGTTTAGTCAGGACGTTCGTTATACAAACCCATGAATTATGCATAATGGACTGTCTTTTTGCTTTTGTAACACAGATGTCTCATGCAGTAAAAACAAATAAAGGCAAATGTCCCGCCCACCCAATCCGTCGACTACACGGAACGTCCCTTTGTCTGAAATCATGAGTCTGTCAAACAAACACACTCCAACTGGAACCCCAAGCATAACCTACTTTTAAAATCAGAAGGGACATGCAGGAAAATTGCCAGTCTTGCCGAAAATATAAAACACGTTTTGTACCCAAATGAGAGTCTTTACCATGATGCAACCCAGAAGCAACAGCATCTGTGCTGTGACACTGTAATCAGTTTTTCTATGAAACATCTCCAGCAGATCCTGAGACGACCTATAACCGCACATCATACAAGCAACTAAATAAATAAACATTGGGATGCGGAATGAAAGATGATGCTTTCATCTCTGCCTGCAGGCGAACACAGATGGAGCCTAGCGAGATAAGCCGGAAACTCCCCACACTGCCAGATACAGTAGCGTGATACTGCTGCCCACCCAGCTAACCATTGTAAGAATGTTTCCCTAACGTTTCCATTAACTTACAAACACATTAAGTGTTCTTTTGAATGTTCTGAGGACAATCAAAACGTTCCGATTTTTAAATGTTGAAGTAATGTTATTGTTTGGTTATGAGAACACTATTCAAGCATTTTTGAATTGTGTATCTTTTTTTAAAGTGTTTTTGTGGAACGTTGAATTGTGTAATGTTTTAAATATATATGATAATGTTAAAAAGGTTCTACTAATGTCACCGCAAGAACGTTTTGCTATGGAAAAGTATTAAGCACCACCGGGTTCTACAGAGGTGAGAGCACTCTTCCTTGTGGCAGTCCATCAGTTTGGTGAGAAATGTTCATATTGAGATCTCTGACTTTTGATTGCAGACTGACATCTTGGCAAATATGACACTGTTGAAATCTCTTTTAAAGATAAATGTATGTATACATAGCAAAAATGTTATTTTAATGTAGTTAGTGGAACGTTTAAAAAATGTTACAGAACTAAAAAACGTTTGAATGACGTTCTTATAACCAGGCAATAACGAAAACACAAAATCTAAAAACCGAATGGTTTGAATCTTCTTAAAACTTTCAAAATAATGTGAAAAATAATTTCATGTGATCAAACTAATTTGTTACTTACTGGAAACATTATGGAAACGTACATTATTGTATATGTTAAACAATAAAATTAAGTAAAAATATAAAAAATAAATATTAAAATGATTAACTAAAATGTAGTTAGAATAAATAACAGTACAATTATTTGGTAAGTGAAAATTATGCAGAATTCATTATACTAATTGAAAGATTCACATGTCGCAAGCTGCAACTCTGGCAAAAAGACACACTTACAGTATGTTCTGTTTGTCAGTGTTGCTGTGCTGGTTTGTCCCCAGCTAGCTGCATAATTAGCTTAAACATCAAATCTCCTTTAGTCAACTAGCTTTACAAGAAATACCATACCGATCGACCCACTTTACCTCCCACTAGACCATCACCAAACCAGCATAACCAGCATTAGTCAGGTGGGACCAGCAGAGAAGTGTATGCTCTGATAAAGATTTTATCAGACTGATAAACTGATAACATACTATACTGTGAACTAACCCAGCTAACAATTTTAGGTTTAGGGCTCGCAAAATTTCAACATTTCCAAATCACTTTTTAGATTTTGGTAGCTCGAAATGAATTTAAGTAGCCCAAATAAAAAAGACACTTTTAATGTAGAATATTGTAAAGCAGGCAAAACATCAATTAAAAAACAAAACACAAATAAGAACAATTGTATAAAATAATCAAATTGCAATTATCAATACAAATATTTGGTTCTAACTGTACTGAAATTTCTATGAACTTGTAAAAACAATATAGAACATAATTTAGTCTGTGTCAGATTCAGAATCTGAAATATCAGCTGAAGTCACAGATAAGAAAATGCCACTAGCATCTCCTTCATCAGCTTCTCCATCTGTGCATCGGGCTCCACTTCACAACTGAAATACCTGCGTAAATCCATGCACATCTTATTTTTACACACACACACACAACCATCAGCGATTTTTATTATGTTTAATCTTAAAAAGGCGGAAATACATTTTGGTAGCCCAGATTAAGTAACAAAAATGTAAAAAATGAGATTTTCAGTGTTCTAAGAATGTTCAAAAAGTCCAGCCCTGTGTTTTTACAGTTATTTACAGTTTTCTACTTTAGAGTTTTGCACGTTTTTTGATGTTGGTCACTTATGATCGCTTTATATTTTGCTTACATTTAAGATTATTATTTTAACAAAGAAGTTTTATTCATATTGTGTCCATTCACAAGTTCATTTCACAATAGACACACTGATGCATATATAAGAAGACAATACAAAAATCAACACAAGTCACAAAAAGCCAAGTACACACAGGACAACACACTGAAAAACACTCAGAACACCTTAGCAACCACACAGCGATGTCCCGGCAACCATCGACCACACCCTCGCATCAGTGGTGAGATTTGCACCACTGGCATTTCTTGAGAAAGCAGAAGTCTAGCTCCAAACTGAACATACACACACACACACACAACTGCACAACTGTCCTAATGCATCTTCTTGCTCATTTAACTAAAAGCTTTTCACAGTCCAAGACGAGTCAGTTTAGTGTCGCAAAGAAAGCCAGCTGATTGTAGATTATCCCGTATATCTGACAGCCAGACACCAGCCCCCCTCTCGCTCCAGACCGCCTGCTCTGCAGTGACTGCAGAAGGAAGGCGTTAGTGCTCTTCGATGGACCGATGCAGCACAAGATCTCTGATCCCAGAGAGACGCAGACTAGCGCAGCGCATGCTAGCTGTGATGTACGAGCCAATAAAATAGCAAAAGCGGCACTAAATCGTCTCTCAGACACTAATAGACCTGCAGTCAGTTCAATCAAAGCTTTTCTGCAGACATTATTACTGTGCACCCTGTTACCACCTTTAGTTTGCAAGAACGTTTCCGTAACGTTTCCATTAAGTAACAAAAACGGTAAAAATGTTATTTTTTTTATTCGAAACGTCCAGTTTGTTTAGAAGTTGTATTAACATTATTGCTTGGTTTATAAGAACGTTTTATTAAAATATAAACTTGGCAATTCCACGGCACGTTTGTTTTAGTGAAGGAAAGGAAATGCCAGTCTGGAAGGTTTTTGTCGTACAGTGTGAATACAGTGTGTGTTTAATACAGTAATTTAGTACAGTAAGACCTGCTTAAGTTGTGTACACTCTTGGTTCAGTAACAAACCTCTCATACAATATCACTTTCTTAACTGTATAATAACAGTGTTTTTAAAAGCCCTAGTCATTTACACCAGTCATTTACACAATTTACTACAGTCATTACACCAGTCATTTACACCAGTCATTTACACAATTTACTACAGTCATTTACACCAGTCATTT